>JAQFXM010005568.1:0-14708 GCA_034693345.1 Entomobrya multifasciata | reverse complement strand
CACAAAATATTGAAAGGACAACTTCTTGCATTGCATTGTGACAATCCTACAGAATAATTTACCTGCATCTTTGTCCTGTCCTAAAAGAACTGAATAAAACGCGCATAGCTTCATTTTAGGTTGGCTACTACATGAAGATTTTATACTACAGCTATAGACAAGCAAATACATAAAATTACGACTAAAGAGAAAAAGAAGTAAACAAATTAAATTAACGAGGAATTCACAATGTTCATTACCAATGATCAGTTACCAATTTTCTGTCAATTGAGAGTATTATAAGATGTGATGGACCCGCAAAAATGTATCGAATCATTGACTTGATCATAAAAAATTACACGGATCTATCTAAAATACTCCGCTGCGATTAATTTTTATATAAATATATCTACACTGTAATTTATAGTGTAAGTCTAAACGTAAGGAAATTTAAAGGCCATGCTAATTTTAGTTATTCTGACACAGGCCATTGCATTGCCGAGCAATAAGCAAGTTATTGCCAAAAACTGTGATTGTGACTCATTGTATCGCTTATGGCAGAAATCGAACGAGTACACGCACTTCATAAGACAAAAATTCCTTCGCTTCTCGTTTTGCTCGATTATCGACCAGGGCTAATATACGAAGTACAATTAGGGAAATACATAGAAAGAAAGAAAGAAAGAAAGACAGAGTAAAGGAAAGACACAGATATCCAAATGCCATTTCCTTGAATTGGAATTTCCACTTCACTAATGGCCCATCAGAGTAGAAAAGTACACTTGTGTAGTGAAGTAGCAGCTAGTTTAACGTCTTAGTCATGATATGGTCATTGCGTACGATTGCCTCAAGTGAGTCACTATTTTTCCTTCTTCTACGACTTTAAGTCTCCTTCTCTTTTGAATCGGACATAGTCATGAAGTAAAATGAGCAGTAAGCGACTCAGCGTACAAAAAAGCGTATACATTCACCCAAACTAAAATCAAGTCTTTAAGGAGTTGCTCAATTGATGTGTATGTTACGCTACGCATCATACAGCACGCATTTATTTACTTATATCCCACTTGCTATTCTAAAATAGTTGTCTTAAGTGAGCGGGTTCGAAGAGATTGCTATCATTATCATCATCGCCATCATATTTTACACCTTCATTCTTTTTACTCTGATATTTTCTGTCTGTGGCCTGTGGCTTCTTCTCAGTTCAGAATAGCTTTGACCCGCAACCTCATCTCTCATGTGGGTACTTACAAACGTCTCAATAACCATTCACAATCATCAGCATATCTTGTTGAAATTGGGATTTTATCACAGAGGTGATTACGATAATAAGCCAATGTGCAGAATACTGATACAAGTAACATGGTTTTCATTGGAATTTTAGTTTAAATATCCATTACAGTAATGTATCCACATTTTGTCATAAAATTATGATACGTTTTACTGCCAAAATTTAAAGATGATAGTGAAGTAAATACATTGAATCAATTGTTTAAGAACTTTTGGTTGTCTTCATCCTTTGATATTCATGCTCTTCATTCAGAGATTTACCAGCAAAGTAAACCATGTTTGTCAATCTATTCACATTAGACTAAGAGTGAACTTGGGATTCACATACATTTAACAATATTTGTTTTAAATTCAAGCTAACATTTTAAGGTAATTTAGTACTGCTTGAAACTATCAATTTTAGCCTATTATACAGCCATAGTAAAGGGTTTTACACAATCAAGAAAAAAGTGCATCACATCAGCATAGTTTCGTAATTATATTCCCATTTCCTCCATGGTCCTCAACAATCATTTACTTACCTATTAAATAGATTTCCCAACAAAGTACTTTGCCAAGTTGAATCTTGTACTAAAAAGATAAAACTAGTCTTGTTTAAAAAAATCTACAAGAAAAAAGTTTTCTGAAGAAAAAAAACATGCAATTTATCTGTACGCTTTCCGTTTACGTACTCAATGTTTTAAAAGAAGCATTTTAATAAAATTGTTAAGTAAAAATCTTGATGAAACGATTCCATTTTACATCATTATATTAAACCACTAATCCGTCTTGTCCATCTTGTTACGCAGTTTCCTTTTTCCTCTCTTGTCCATCTTCTATCAAGCTCCATCGTTCGTTCGTTGTTATCAAGTATTTTGTCCATTTACCTAAACACGACATCAAGTGCATTATCTCACATCATCTTGCTCGTAACAATCCGTCATCACGTTTGGTACAAAAAAATGACCACAGCACCACTTTCGCTGATTTCGTTTTAGGATAATTCACGCTCTTCAAATATTAACACAAGATGTTTAGCATAGGTATATTGCTCATACGAGACTACATAAACTATGGTGCTATACTGCACAATCAGTAATTTGCGCGAGGTAAAGTGAAAAGTGAATTCGATGTATAATATAATAGATTCCAAACCAGATAGATCATCTCATCAGCCATAATCATTTATGGTCATTTTAAACCTTTTTACCAAATACTTTTGAGTAATGCAAACTATATTTCAAAATGGGTATATCGGATCGGATATACCTAGTTGGTGAATTGAGAATGCATGTTGAAATAGCAGGTGTGTTGAAGAAATCTTTCATCCGCTGTTGGTTTAAAACTGCAATTACGGATAAGTATCCAATTTTTGACACATATTGACCAACTCTATCCGCTATTACCCGTGATAATGACCTGCTGTATTCACTAAAAGATATCCATAAAATAATAGATGAAATGTTGCATGTTTATTCACACCATTGGCTTGCTGTTTAAATTTTTGAAAGGAAATACCTACTTAACATAAACAGCTAATCCTGCTAGACTAGAGTAAACTGCTAAAGGCAAAAAAGAATTGATGTCGGAAGTCGGAACATGTGTTACAAAAAGCTGCACAGCACTAATATACAGTATACACATATGTATGGGTAAGAAGTAAGATCAAAAGAATTTTATTAACATAATATTATTTAAAAGCCAAAAAAACTGAATAGGGAAAGTGTGTTCACATTGTCGTCTAAGATCCAACAATCCCACTGACAGTATCATGACTGTATTAGCTTTTGTGTTCGCCGGCTCTGAATCAAATCAACAGAAATATAATGTACCAGCTCTACCAAAGGTTATCTATTAACTAGATTCTAGTCACTTCTATTTCATCTCTGAATTTACTGTGGATTCCGTTAAACCAACTAACCACAAAGCAAACTATCAACTATGGATGAACTGCATAACTGCAATACTTATTTGAAAATTGTAAAGTGAAAAAATTTCGCCTGTGGTTATATGTGATAAAGTACTAGCTTAATCACGACCACTATCTTCTTCATAAATATTTTATTATTATGAATGGTTTTGTAATGAGCTTCCTATTCAGTGTTTTCTTTTGCACAGACATCTCATTTCTTGTCTCTATCAACTAAATCATGTATGCTTACATAAAAAACATGATCACTAGAAACAAAGTAATTTTTTGCTTGTTTATACTCGCACAAAAGTATACATCTAACCATTTCAGAGATGAGATATCCATACTACCCACACACTTGCTTCAAATAAATGAACCAGATATCTAGTTACATCAGTTATTGCTTACATTGCAACATTATTACTTCGCGTGTTCATGCTCGAATGATTTTTATTTGTTGTTGGATAGTTGTCGTCGCCTTTATTTCATCACCGTCTAGTTCACTTTTTCTCTAAACATTATTGCATACTCACATTTTCCTTTTCAAACTCTTCAGAGTAGTGCTTAAACCATAATTACATCAAAATTAGACAATTTTATTTGTTTGTAAAAGACCAGTTCAGCAAATAAAAGAGCTAAGCCCAAGTGCAACTTCAATGCATTATAATATAATCATGCATGCGTGGTGACGGCAATGATGCAGCGATGAAAGTTGAAACGTCGTTATTCTCCAGTCCAGAAACTAAAATCAACTGGACCAACGGAACAAAAGATGTTGGTGAGCCGAAGGCTTGTTCTTTTCTCATTTCTTGTGGTTTTTCCGGCGTTAAGGCTGATTATCAAGTAATATCTGCTATATTATGTTGAATACAAACCGGCGACAGTGCTAAACTTAAGAACAAACTTCCAATCTTGCTTTAAAAAATGTTCTTTCTACGCACATATGAAGCGGCTTCTTCCTCTCTTGTTTCTTGCCGATGACCATATAGGTCTGAGTATCTGCTTTGTTACTGTTAACAAGGTATAGAAAATATTATCCATGCTTTTCACATATATGATTAACATTTAAATAAGCGTATCAAGTTCCTCGTTCTTTGGTCAATCCAGAATAAGAATGAGTTATGTAAGCCATTTGTCTCCAAGTACCACTTTCCAATAATAAATTGAGATTTAAAAGATAGTAGCATGGATTTGTTATATCATATCGTTTTATCATATAAACCGTCGAATTATTTAATCATTTTAATCAATAAGTTACTGCAAAAAATACTCTGAATTCCGGAACTTTATGTATGATCTAATTGAATTTCAGCTATAGACATGAGTAAGCTGTTAACACATCAGATCAGATCAACGTTATCAGACTCAGCTTAAAATACTTGATCCGGCATACTTGACAGTTTTAGTTTAATTCTTAATTTATATGTATCATTATGGTATATTAGTTTATAAGTAATTATACTTAAGCTGTAGAGTGTTATATATTTAAAATCAGACTGTAAAGACTGAATTCGGATAGCACTGAATAAATAAATATCAACGCATTACATTACAAAAACTACAAGTTTTAGTAAATTTTTCTAATCGTATTTGACGGACACAGATTTACATACTATATTTTAAGAGAAGTGTTTAACCACGGGACTTCATAATGGTAACGAGGTCTTGTCTTGTTTTGAAACCACAACATCATGTGTTATTGCTGCTGATTTTTGGTGGCGATGATGTAAAGAAAATAATCAAGTTTTTCTTCTAACTTGATCTGATTCGGAGGACAACTTCGGTTCGTCGAATGGTTTTTTGAGAGTGGTTGAAACATACGTAAAAAAATACAACGATTATAGTGAAGGTAGACAAGTAAGATAATATTAATATACTAAAAAATCATGTTATACATATACGTACTTCGTGATCTACATTGTATTATCTTTTTACTGTAAAACTGGTAATACCGCCTATACTTTTTCACCTCCAAAGTAAATGTTAACATGTTCAATCACACCTTTTACTAGTTTATTCAACTGCAAATCTGTAAGATCAATGTAATGATGGATAATAAAAATGCATAATTTGATAGTTTTAATACGATATCGTGTAACAACAGAAAGTAAAATTACATACCATTGCTGAATGTGTATAAAAGTTTGCTAACGTATAGGTATGTATGTATAAAGAGAAAATGAATTAGTTACCAAATCAATGGCAGCTTCCTCCAGGCAGGTGTGAGTATGAAACGTAAACGTTTTAATAGATAGAAAATGTAACTATTGCTGTCTAACTGAGCTAGTTAATCAGTTATAATTATAAAAAATAAAATGTATCATGTGCATATGATTTCTGCTGGCTGAAAAGCCAGATGATGGAAAGAGTTGTAAGTTTTTAATTTGGAAGGATCAACTTCTGATCTGTATAATTACTTGGATGTAAATACCATCCCATCCAGTTAAATGGAAATGATGTATTCGTTGATTGACAGGCCTCTACGTGTTACACATGCGTTATGAAATGATTCATGAAACCAGTTAATCTCGTAAATAACCATAATAGTTTACCTAAGTCTACCGTTTGGCTGGTTGTGTGAAGAAATAAGAAAGTTGAGTTTCAACATTTTATCGTTGCTAGCATTTTTATTACTAATTTACTTTCAATTTTGTATCTTGATCCCATCATCTGGAATTTGACCATTTATATTCAACGAATCTTGATAAAACTCATGCATTATACAAATATTAGGTACATATATTTATAAACAAAAATCCGTTGACAAAGTATACAATTATGGAATGGCACGATCGGACAAGATTTCAAAGTACCTTTTTAAGTGTTTTGCAAATTCGTGAATGCAGTTCAAAGAGTGTGTTTTTGGTAATCCATGTAAAATTCTGGTTCTTTTTGCATACTTTTGACACAAGTATTCACATTAGATATCTTGTAGTAGTCTGCATTACCATATAATTATCCTCTTGATTGCCATCACCAGCATAAACAGATCATCATCACAGCAGTATAGAGAAAAACATGGTTTTTACTGCCTTTACATTTATCGTTCATTTCATTGCTAATTGGTTCCTAAACTCAACACAAGTTGGCAAAGTTGCGAAAAATTACATAGATTAAAACATAATTTTCATAGTAAGCTGTATTACGAAATGTTGATCTATTAACGTGTTTACCTCTTACATCAGAACCTTTACACATGCATTATTAGGAGAGAAAGATCGATTATACCAAAATCGGAGGATTAAAATATTTTATGACTCAAACTTTTTTCCATATTTTGATAAAAACTGTTATATTCATGATAATATGGCATTTTCTTTAAATATAACAATAGAGCCACATATCAAATGCCTTTTATGATGAAAAAGTGGAAAATGCAAAATGCTAATCATGAACTTCACAATGATGATCTTGATGATCAAGTAAGTAAAATCTGGAATTTTATGTACCTGTAACACCAAATTACACCTCCAAATCGTGAAAATATAAAAAACACAAAAAGCCATTCCTTTCTTATATGCGAGTAAATGCAGCATTTTCCTTTTATTTGTTACTTAACTTAAGTATAATGGATAAATAGTGTAATATGTAGTATTTTTCACTTACACATTTATACACTAGTAAAAAAATGTGGCAGTACGTAAGTGAATGGTCATGTATTCAGCTTTTTAAAGGGAAAATTATGACTTTAGCGCAAGAAAACGAAAGAATTCAATATTTATGAAAGATCACAACTCATCCTTTTGCCTCTGGTATCAAACACATAATTTTTCTTTCAAAAAGACTATATTCTAAATACTCCATACATATATGCCATGTTTCAGCATTAGCATATCTAGTTTGCACACTGCGATGAGACTGCAGACAACAGAATAAAAAAGTGTCATGCTGCAGTGTCTTGCCTTCAAGCTACTTTTTCGGTTTCCACCCTCCCACCACTACCACCATCGCCACCCATATACGTAATATGCACACATAACAATATAATAATTGTACATACAATATCTAAACAATCTATTCAAGTAAACAACAATGTACTTTTTTATGATATACTGTTCACGAAGAGATGAAGGAGCAGCTACGTTTTTGCCCTAATGTTGCTTTCACAATGATTTGTTGGTGGTGTTGTTACAATGTAGGTACTAGACAAGTAAAGCTTACAATTTTTATTTTACCCCTTTTTTGTAGGAGTAGACACAAGGCAATCAAGCCAGACCACAAGAAGGAGAGAGGTTGATAATCATGTATCATCCCAATCATCAACAAAGGACCTTGTGTAGTAGAAGAAGCATCCGATCTTGCACCACGACCACTGCATCATCTTCGTCTTGATCATCATCACTATTCCACAACTTTTTCGATATTATGCTATTATGCATGCATTAGAGCAGCAGAAAAGAGAGAGAATAATAAAAAGGTGAGAATGGAATAAAAAAGTGCGTCACCTTATCAGAAATAATCCATCTTAAACCTAATGAGGGAAGGCAGGGCATTTATCAAGACGGTATCAAGGAGTTGGTTTGTTATTATAAGCTTATGAAAAGCTTACAAGAGAAAAATAAAGCCAGTGCTGTAATCATAATAGGAATTACCATAAAAACCTTTCTTCAAGCAATTTTGTTTTTCACTATTGTAATTATATGCATATATTGGTTGTCTGATGTAATCTCAGTCACATTACACAATACAAAGCATTCATTCTTTTCTAGTGAATGTATTCATACTAAAAAGAATCAAACTGCAAACGTGATGTGATGGCTTCCTCCTTTTCCTCCTACTCTTTTTATTTATGTCTCGTTCCCTGTTTAGCATTTCCAAAAGATATATTCATACATGAATAAACAAAAAGCTATTGCCTATTACTTGAGGCCTTTACCTTTTACTTTTACCAAATGTTTTTTCTTTTAATGCATATTTTGTTCATTTTATTACATCTAATCAGATTTTCTGCATGGCATGCTCTTGAGTTTTACACTGCAGAATTACTGGCCAATAATTCGAATGGATGTTAGCTCAGATGTATTTAAATTTTACAAGCATTTTTCTCTTAGAAGCGAGTGGACAAAAAGAAAATGGAAAGCAGATTTCTTTGAAAATTTAAATATGTACGTTGAATGAACCACGCAATAATAAAAACAAAAAAGTTCTTTAAAAAAGTAACCCCACAGTTATATTTTTAAATCAAAGTTTTCTTCATTTTCATTTCTTATTTTTTGAACTGATAATGAAGCATAGTTCATCGAGTACTAACAAAAGTATATACCCACAAAATATAAACTTTGGTTAAATGAATTGAAGAAGTTACTGAAGGTAGTTAGACTCATCTAAGCTTTTGCCTGCGGATCTTAACTTTTTGAAACGAGCAAATCAGATTCTAATTTCTTTTGCCGTTGCGTTGTTCATTTCAATGTCAATGGCATGCTTTGTGCGCTTTTACCTCTAATACGGTACAAACAGCAAATGTTAACGTGTATATATGCAAATGTCATGCGGTGTGATGTGATGTATGCTATCTTAGTCAACAAATCTTTTGGTCTAAACAACAACAACCGCTTTATAATACACAAACTAACAAGCAAAAAACCATAACAAAGATTCTCCACTAAACACTTCTTCTCTTCTGCTCATCGTCTTTTGCATAATGTGTGCCTTGCTTACATTAATAAAAATCCCAAACGATTCTTTTGTTACTGCTGCTCCTGCGTTTATAAAGCCATGTTAACAGCACTTCGTCTTTTTTACTGCAATGTAACCACCTTCTGTTTGCCCATATATAGAGTCATAGTGTTCTTCATGAATTAAAGGTTTTTGACAGCGGAGAGATACATGACATGGGCAGAAAATCTCGAAACAAACTATAAGTACAAACGAGCCATATACATATTATTTATTGCAGCATCATACAGCACGTTATGAATTATGAATTTCGGCTTTTTATCCTTTATGTCGATGATCTATGCGAACATCAACTCATCATTATCAGTTGAGATGAGTATAATGTACGCGTTTACAAATTACGCTGTTGTGTGTATTTTACTTTTACCCTTTATTCTCCACCCGCAGTAGGGCAGGTATGGTTGTTCACTTGTCAATTTTTGGATTTTTTTGACATGACATTTTGACATGTCAAAATGACATTGACAAGTGACAAATTGAGCAAAATATGTCACTTCATTTTTTCCGTGACAAATTGACATGTCATCGACAAAATGTCATGACATGTCCATGTAAAATATAGGATTTGCGTAGATTTTGTTTATAATTACTTAATGTATGCAATCACACCATATACAAATAAGCATACTTTTATTCGCAATGCATTTCTTGCATAAAATGAAACTAATATTGAACGAAGTTGTTCCTTTTTTGTCTTTCAGTTGGTTAAATAGAAAATACTTCACTTAAAAATTGCAATAATGATAATTTGTAGCACATTGTATACCTTGTTTAAGTTTAAATACAATAACTTACTTTCCAAGAGCAAACTATTACATCTAACGTGCATTTACGTCTGCACTGGAAAGAAAAATGTTCATGTAAAGCAAAAATATTTATCAAAACGTGTTGTCAAGTTGCATCATGAGTACAAATTAGCAAGAAAAATAAGGTAAAATAAACCCGCTGTAATAGCGACCATAATGACGCCGCTGCGATGATAATATTGCGACAAATGACAATGATGAACATTGATGTTATCAAATAAAAATGCTTTCGAACGATATGTCTCGTGGCATGTTTCGACAGCGCAACCTATGACCCCGATTTCTGACCCAACGAGGTCACATTGACCTATACTGACAAATGATTCTTGATCTACTCGAGGGCTTTCGATTGAGCTATTACAATGTACACTATGTCTACGTTGAAAATTTTCGACTTTGACCTTAGACCTTGGGGGTTGACCCTGGGGACTGAAAATCAATAGGGTTCTTGCCCTTGACCATAGTGACCCACATACCAAATTTGAGCGAAATCGGTCAACGCGTTCATGAGTTATCGTGTTCACGGACGGACAGACAGACGGACAGACAAACATGATAAAGTCAATACTTGCTGACGCTTCGCTTTCAGCGGCGTAATAATGCGAATTCGAATGAATGGTTCCATTCCATTTCGGTGTTGTCATATTCAAGCGAATTGTCCCATAGTCCACATCATATATCATCATTATTTTCCGGGCAAAAGTAGACATCTTTGATCTGTTCTGTGTTCTGTCCTTTTTATGATTTCAACAAATTTAACTGTCTACCCATATAATAACGTGTATCTACCTTATATTCAGTTATCAATCATTGTCTCATGTGCATATCCGTAATAAAAAAGTATGGATTTTACTACGATTTCATGACGGTGATATATAATATTATATATTGTGGCATCATCAGATAAGAAGCATGAAGCATGCTAGTTGTTTTTTCTTTTCTTCTCTATGAATATGATATGACTACTAAGTTTGTAATGATACCAAGATAGTTAGAAAAGTTTTGCACATATTTTTCATGTGTTTGTGAGAAAGCTGAGTATAATATACAATATGTCCATGGACGTGCGCTGCGCTCGTGTCTAGCATTTTTTGTGTCAAGAGAATAGTGCGCTGCGTGCTGTGAGAAAACAATAAGTTTGCGTGATCTTTCCATTTTGACAGAAAATTATGAATTTGTTTTCTCATAGTTTATCATTCACAGTTGCTTAACAACAACAGATACGTTGGGAAGCGTTTTGTGAAAGTCGTTGCAATTTTCACTACTGTTGTCTCAGACAAATGAGTAATATTCGTGTATACGTTTCTCTCTATGATAAGTCATTTCTTATTCCGCCGATCAACCTGCTGTTTTACTTTTTGGATAGAGCTAATAAAATATTACATCATGTTCATTTCTCTCTCATTTTTCATTCCATTTCCAATTCTATTCACGATTCCAGAAGAATGTCAATAAGGCAACCCTGTGGGTTCTCCCACCATCATCAGCCATCATAGTTTTTGATGTTCTTAAAAAATGTTCATACCCAGCAAACTGTCTCAGCTCTATCTATCCCAATTATTGAGTGTGTCAACTTGTGAGCACACAGCTTGTTGAGAAAGGAAGGCGTGAAAACAGACGACAGTCCTGTGAAAAGTGACAAACGATACTAACAACGAAGGCAGAACCAGCACTATAACCACCACATATGTAGCTAGAAAATCTTCAAAAGAATCTTCCATCTACACATTTTACATGCTCTTCATTCAAATAAAGGAAAAAGACTGCTCTCGTACATAATTTTGTATGTTGTAATCTCAACTCCAGTTTCTCTCAGTTTACGTGGTAAGTAGCGTTTTCATTTTTTATGTTTGGAATAATTTCTACTAATTAAATATATGCCAAAGCTTCCAATGACAACATATTTAACCTAGTACATAAAAGGTGATTTAGTGTAGACAACGCCAATAGAAACGTGATAATATTCCGAATCATAAAAAAGTTGTGATTGAATTTAGCAAATAATATGAAATGAAACTCACAAAAATTAGCAGTAACTAATACTCTAAGCAAAGTAAATAAAGAATAGCATGAAGTATATATTTTAAAAAGTTTTAAATTTTACAAGTAATCTAATACCTAAGTATTAAATAAAGAAGTGCTTGCAGTACTTTTTACTCGTTTTCATAGTTTAAAAGCAAAAAACGTTTTAAAGTTTAATTTACAATTTTGTCCTTTTACAAAGCATGTAAACTTTATCTGTGTGTTTCTCATAAATTATTGAGTTTCAGACTCTTGATTAGAAGTTTGATGCCCAACATCTAATCTATCCATTCACTCAATAATATTTTAAGCCAACTTGATTAGCATGTAACCGTAAATTCTTCTTCCTCTTACCTGTGACAGGGTTTGTCTGTTTCTTGGAGTTTTGTATATGAATGTACTAACTGAATGTATTGAAGGGTTGTTAATGTAATATGTATTTAAAAGTACTGTGTAATATGTAGGTACAAAATATTGTGCGAAGGAGCACTGCATAGGTTTTTTTTCTGTTCATATTTTTGGAGTATGTGTAAGGTAGGGACTTGACATGTTGTATTGAAGAGGAGAGTTCAAGAGGAAATCGGAGAATGCAACTATGTATTTTATTTGTATTTTGTATTAGAATTGCTACACTTAGTATTGTTAAAAGTTTTGCCATGTATTACTATGTCATAAGATACCGGGTTGTGTTCCTGATGGGATTTTGGGTGAAAAGGAGGAGGATGAGGATTTTAGAAGACGTGATGAGCTGGAGGACTGGACGAGGGGGAATAAGTTGATAAAAGGACTGGGCCCTGTGGGATGCAGCATCATTTCACTTCCAGATTTCTTAACAGATACTTTGTTAAACCGTAGAGTTTCTTACGAAGGTCTGAAGAAATATTTTCTAGTGTCGTGATTTCTTCTTCTTTTTTGTGTGTGATTTGGGGGAAAAGTAGATTTTTTTAGTAGATTCTCAAAGTTTTTATTGGTTTTCAAATAGAGTAATTTGGTGGGGGCATTTAATAATAATATTTATATTATTAGTTGGCTGTTAGTGCTCAGTAATTTTCTACATTGTGTAGTAATATTCAAGGTAATTGATCGTACACTTAATAATTATATATATATTTTCATTTTTAATAAGAAGGAAAATTTCTTGTAAAAGAAAATGCCATAAAAAACCTTGAATATAAAATACATAAAATTTTCTATGTATATATCTTTCAACCAAAATTATAGTTTCGTTTTAATTTTATTTACACTTTCATCATTAAATTTACGAACAGAATTTTCCTACGACTTGACCAGGAAGGAAGACAAAACTCCATAGAGGTAACATTACCATCAGGAAAGTGTGTACCAAATATGAAGTTTGTACATGGTTTTTGAATTAGGGTGTTGACAGACATAAAGACATGCTATACAATTGGAATAAGAAGTGTATTGTGCAAGTACTTGTATTTATTAATAAGCTGAAAATCAAAGTCAGCCAAAATCTACCAAATTATTTCTCAGTATCCATTGTCTCGGAACAGTACAAGTAAAACAATGCAAGATACAATCCAGTCAGTGCATAGTTTCATTGCTCTTGTCATACGCACAAAAACGCACATATTAGGTCTATTGCAAACTGTAATGACGCCCTAGCTGCTTAAGAATCGAATTGAAAGAGTCTGAACGTGCCCTTTTACCTTTGAGGTAGTTGGCAAGCTAATATATAAACTGCATATTCTGCACACTTTGTCGGCGTCACTTAAATTATCAATCTCCTTACTAAAACTTTTTTCTTCTATTTTTGAGTTGCTTCTGAAAAAGTTTTATGCCACTCAATCGTGAATTTTTTCCTATTCATAATGGCCATCTCTCAGTTATTAAAATAAGACTAATTTCAACTAAATCGGTAATTTAGCTTAGCGGCTGAAAATGTTCAAAGATTACATTTTTTGACGTAAGGGTATCAGAGTTAACTTACTCGGGTCAACTTCTTTTCAACTTGATGCTAAATAAGTATACTTACAGTAAAGATTATTTTATTGTAAATTTACTTGTGGGTTGATTTATGTGCTGTTAGGTGTGCATACCGATGAAGATGCTCGTTAAAGTGAAGTTAGGTGCGTGAAGCTTTAAGCTGAATACGCATTTAGGAGTAGTCTGTAAACTGTTTCTTTCATATACGTAGCATCGAGTTTCATTTTTGTTTATTCACGTGGTAAACATTCATCATCATCTTTTTCTATTATTTTCCATGAATTCAGCGTTGTACAGGGTTACAGTGTGATAATCTATACATTAAACTGACTAACGTTATTTATTTCTTTTTTATTTACTAGAATAACAAAGATGAACAATCCAGAGACAAAAGCCAACCATTTAGCAACAGAAAAATCTGTAGACGATGAACCGACATCAGAGAAATCAGGAGAGGGAGAAGGCAGCATGGTTACACAAAACCCAAAATTCACTCTTTTTCAAAAAAGTCAGATTGTTCTTGTAAAAATTGTGTTGATGCTGAGTGGAATCGCACATTTATTCTTACGTTTCCCTTGGAGAAACGTTAGCATAAATTTTAAATATGTCATCAAGCAATCATTTATTCGAACCAATAAACGTTCAAGCTAACTAATTAGCTTTTTATTAATTTTTTCTTGTAGGAAATGAAGGATCAACAAAAATAAAGGTAAATTAAGAAAATAGAATCGATAGAATATGCTACGATATTACACTGTCAACATTCCACATCAGCTTAACCGATTAACCCGCTTAACCTTTTACTGTCATTAGAACATATATACAAGCATTCATTCTGTTTAATTGAGTAACATTCGTTACAATTTCAGGCTGGTCGTTGATAATTCCACCCATACAATTTGGATGTCAAATCAAATACAAATTTTAACAGGCAGAAGTCAGCTATCGAAGCCACAACAAATCCGACTTCTTCAGCTCGCACAAAAAAATTTATGATGTTTTCTGAATTTTGGTGTTAAAATGACACAAAATTTTAATGAAATGAAAATTACTTGACCTTTGACTCAAAAATAAGGCAAAAAATGACAAATTTTCAA
>JAQFXM010005567.1:0-14711 GCA_034693345.1 Entomobrya multifasciata | reverse complement strand
TGGACCATATGAACTTGTATACCAAGTTTCATGTCAATTGGTCAAGGTGTTTGGACGCTAGAGGACCAACAGACAGACAGACAGACAGACAGACTGACCGACAGACAGACTTTCTTCCCATATCATCATTTAGTGATCCTATAAACTACCATTCTGGCACTTAATAACATGGAATTGTAAGCTCGCATCTCGCATCCCCGCAACTAGCATCAAAATCAGATCAACCTGTATGAAAACTGACAAAGCTTAAACATCTTTCAAAATTCTTACATCTTAAATGTAAAGAAAGAACCACCATGAATGATGATTAAGCATGTTGCAAAAAAGATCAAAATTTTGTCAGTTTTCATTTTACAACTTTTTTCGTGCCAAGTTGTATATTTTTGCATGGTTTTTACAACTCTTGGGAACCAAACTATATACCAATGATCATCTTTTCTCATTATCAAAATAGTCCTCTGTTCTAATTCATATACAAAATATATATAAAAACATCTATATAGACGCATTTTATCTAATCCGATCATACGCCCTTGTAAACTTGTAAGTTCTCCGTTCTCACCAGCTCGCTGCTGCGATGATGATGATGATCTTCATCTTCTTCATCTCTCCTCAAAACTGCAAAAAAGTTTCATGTGTACATAGTATGTATATTAGATTGTACACATAAAAATGTAAGTAAAAAGCAAATTGACTGTCAGTGTCTCTCGGTCTTTTCTATCTCCTTCAGCCGTCATTTAGAATCTGGTGTCAGTACACTCTTGCTTGTTGTACGCAACGCAGCACACAGTCAGTCAGTCAGTAAAGAAGAGAAGAAGACAAAAAAACGGCAGAAGAGTCTGCATACTGCTTAGCGTGTTTTTTTACTTGTTTTTTACTCAAAAGAATAGAAGAAGTGTTGTGTTAGGTAGGTACACGGTCTCGTCTTGCTTTTCTGCATTGTGTTCATCGCAAAGAAACGAGCGGAAAACCGGTGAGCTGCTTCTTCTGGTCGGACGGTCCAGTCATTCGGTAAAAAAAAGTTGGTGGTAGTGGACGTGCAGAGGCAGACAAGTGAAGATTCTTTTTACTCAAGTCATCTGTTCTACGTTTTGAAAATTTTGTCAGATTTTCTTTCAAACTTAAAAATTAGACGAGTTGATTAGTAAAACAACCTAATAAGTTACGTTGTGAGTTTACTGGAATTCGTGAATTTTTACTGGAAGGAAGCTTGACAGAAACGTGGAAGGTAAAAAATGACATTTTTTATTGTGTATGTAGTTGGGTAGTTAGTTACGTATTGTCAACTTTTTAATTAGTTTCCAAGTTTATGTTGAATACTTTGTAGAGTATTTGTTATCTTTTGGCATTTTTTAAAAACGAAATTCATTTCATAGGCAATGGCATGAAAGTAGGTGGAAATAAAAATTACCGGCATTATTGTTAAAGTGTTATTATAGATGGAAGGGTTTAATGTAACAAGTTTGCATTTAACTGCCCTCTTTGATTTTCATGGGTTTCAGTTTATAAGAATTTTTAATTTTCTTGCTTTGAGCAACTGCTATACAAAGTTGCAAAGTTCCTTGTTCCTTTAGCTAGTGTAGTGTATTTGGCTGTTCATGCAATTTAATCGTTCTTCGAGCATTTGTTTTTTACTAGTTTGCAAATAACAACACAGTCGTTAACATGCATGCTGCAAGTTGTAAGTAAAACCAAGTAAATATTCCGTAGTCCATGTAAATCGGTCCATTTCAAGATGAGGTTTTAAGCATGTTTCGGTCTAAATCATAAGCATTACATTGTCATGTCATAATAGCCATCAGTTGACACTGAACAGTTCCACTTTTTCGCTCCCATTTGCACCACACAAATAAAGATAATCATCATATAAAACTAAGCAATCATTTATGCATATAAATACTATATAGCAATAAAAGTTATATTATAATCGTAACTGGTCACCGGTGGGTTGAATTTTTTTATATCTTGTTAGTGGAAAAAGTACTCGCTTTTGTCAGTTACCTGTTTTCTAATCAGCGGCTGCTTGCATGCAATAAAGGATAGGCGCTTTTTTAGGCTGTTACGTAACTCACATCATTTCATGGATCATGAAGAAAAAACATGCATCTTTATTCAGTAGAGAGGCAGGGTGCCGTGCTGCTAAATTGGTAAATACTTTAATGAGCAACAGCTAAATCTTCTTTGTCGCTTATTTCTTCTACCACCTTAAAAACAACAACTGTGTGTGCAATGGAACACCCTCAACCAATCCTTTTTTTATCATTTTACTGCAGCAAACATTCATCATCATCTCATCCTCATCATCCCATTTTTACCTTAAAGCCATATAATGTATGGAGGAAGGGGATTGTGTGGGATGTGCTTTGTTCATTCATTCTACTCAATTTTGCTTTTCATGATGCACTTCAATTAATTTATGCTGCTTATATTTTAGCTAGTTCAGTTCACCAATCCAGTCATCTTCTTAATCATATTTCTGCCCTTGCTTTGTACCTTGTTAGTCATTTTAGTCTAGGCATTTAGCCTATTAGCTAATTATGACCATAAACGCATCCAGCCAGTGTTATATTTGTTATTTAATCGTAAATACGCTGCTGTCAGTTTTTTTAGCAGTGCTAAAGGAAAGAAAAGCGTGAAATAATTAGGTACTCAACTTGTCTCTTCAGCTTGGTTCATTTATTCCATCATGAGAGTTTATTTATGATATTGCTATTCAAGCAGTGAATGAATACCAGTCATGAAAAGTCCATATATTTTTTATCAAATCAACTTGGATGTAAATAGGTAATGTCGTAATCATAAATATAATATCACCACCTATCTATCACCTTTCGTGTTAGAATGGTGTGGATGTGGAAGTCATGTTTTGGCTTGATGTTGAATTTAGTTTTCAGATATTTGCAAAATATTTTAAATACGCTGTGCTATATTTTGTTAAAGGACGTTTTAGCAATTAAACTTTATAGTATCCTATTTTCTATCTTGCTTGAGAGGAAAAGCTCCAAGCTCTACAAACCCATTAGATTAGAAGATCATGTAAGATTTGCCAATTTATCGTTGACCAAGATTTCATGCCAAGATGGGTTTCCAGAATTTTCTGAAGTTCTCATAGTCATCTAGTACATCAGGCTTCAGGCATTGACCCATATACATTACCACTCTTATAGTAAACCGCATAAAATTTCATTGATATTCCTTTTCATGGTGCTATTTCCAGTGGGAGATAGATGTACACGATTTATGTAAAATTGGCGTCGATTAAATTATAATGAAAAGATGTTAGGTGTTATGTTTCATCGTGGATTTCTGTTTATCATTCATCGTGGTTCTCATCTTTGACTCTTTCCAAACCCAATACCAATCACATATTTTTGTGCATACATACGTGGAATTTACCAATAATGTCAAATGCCAATAATTTAAATGACAAACAGATTAAAACGGTTTCGCTCTACAAATCTTCATGTGCTTTCCAAGTGTTTTTAATTCCTTTGAAAGAAACAAATGATTTAGCCATTTAATAAATAGGCATTAAATTTTTTTTGGAATTACCACAGTAATCGCCAATTAAAATATTTAGTTATCTGAGCCACTGCAGAAAAGCCGCAATTGTCATTAAATATTCTTTTAGTAGATTCAGTTATTTAACACAGCACACAGTAAAAAAAAAGGCTATTATGATTGGGATAACACGTGTCATATTGGATAGAATTTTTCATATTCTATTATTTAGAAAGAGTTGCTCATATTTCTTGGTTACAGTGACGTTTCATTTTCCCAAAGGAAAAGTCAAAATGAAACCGCTGCAAGCATCACAAGTATACTAGACTGAAAAGAGCGAATGGAAATAACATAATATTTATTGAATTGAATGGTATGATGTTCCATTTTCCAGTTTGTAAAACGTAAAGTTAATGTTATGTTAATATTGAATAAGCTCAGAGAATATCATAAACAAAAAGGTTGTTGCGGGATGCGGTAATCTGAACCGATGTTGTTTGGGTCCTCTGCCCAATAGTCATAAATAACTTCATCCTGTGCCTTTTTAATATGTGAAGCAAATGCCAGGCAACACAAGAAGATCCTAATGTTTGGTTCACTCTGCAAGAATTTCAATGGATCTTGTCCAGAGAGATGAATTTCCATGTGCCAAGCTCGCCAGGCCAGACAAGTAGATAGAAAGAAAATATGTGTGTACATGATTTGAAAGTAGAAACTGGAAATATCTGTGAATGTTGTGTTGTGGTACTTGTGGTGCAATTGGTTGGGTTGTCATTGTCGCAAGTTCAGTTGCAGTGTGTGCCAATTGGCAGAAAAGTTGGAAGAACTTTTCAATGCATTGCAACGCTTCAACGGTTGGGTTTCGTGTTTCATGTCGTTTAGTTCCATGCCACTGCTCTGTTAATCGGTAAATACGTGTATACTTTGGTGTTGTATGAAATAAATTGTAGCTTTGTAACTTTTACCTGTTCAAAGTAATACTACAGTAATACATGTGATATTCTGGAACTTTTTAAATCATTAACTGATAAACAATGATATTATGTTTTCATGTATTTTTATCAGTCCTTACGACAGGATTTATTCATATGCACGAACAGAACTTTGTAAATTGTACTTTTATAAATAATTGTTTAATCCATTTAGATAGGAATTAGGCTGGATTGGTGGGTGGAGTTGAGATGAAGCTGGATATCTTACTTATGCAAAAAAGGTTCATGATCGTAAAACCAGGTAGATGTAGAATATAGATTGTCCGTGTCCGTGCGGGTATGAAGGAAAGATTGCCACTTTTTGTGCTTTTGAAGTATACATTGCTTGACACTTTTGTTAATTCAATTACTATACTGCCATGCGAGAAAGCAGCATTATTCCATTGTTATTCATCCATAAAAATATTCATAACATGACATTTGAGCAAAAATTCACATGCATGTAGTAATCTATTTGTTGAGTTAAGTATTATGGTATATTTGTACTTTTTAACTTGTTATGTTTTTCTGTAACCCACCAACAGCTTTGTTAAAAAGACAATAGAAAGCTTTAAAGAGTTTTAACAAACAAATGGGAAACAACAAGAGACCAAGAGTCCAACATCGTGTTGGTGTTTTTTATGTATTCAGTGCATACTACACAATAAAGAGATAAAATGAGAATTAGAGGGCAGCTAGGGAGAAATGAGCCAACTGAAATATCACTCCCCTACTTATAATGCTCGTTGAGTCAGTCGTTTCAGTATTTTTTCATTTGAAACCGGAAGTGCAATGTTTTTATGCTGGCTGGTTGAGCCAACAGCTAAATAACAAACATAGGATCTTGTTTAGAATGCCAAATGGGAAACACATGTAATAAACATCAACAAGCCAAGCCACCATCACAATTAAGATGAAACTCAGCTTTAATCATGCATATTAAGGTTTGCAATGAGGCAAAAACTTTGTTCATGACTTTAGTGCTTGGTCCACTGTCATTATCATTTTGTCATTGACAATTTATTTTTACTTCTGATTTGACAATGACAATACACTGCTTTCTGCATCAACTGCTTTCATCACTTTTAATATGGCATACTGACTTTTGATGAGTTGTTAACGTTTTTTATATTTCTCAGAGAATTCGCTCACTATGCAAACATGAAAACATGCTTACTTGTAAGTTTGTAACATAAGCTTTTACTCAAGCTGATGCAAAACATGCATTTTTTTTAGTTGTGCAGCAGCATGAGGCGTTGACTTTGACTACAGTTACACTTTGTTTTTCTATAAAGTTATATACTGATGCTGAGTTCCATTATCAACATACTTTCGAAAGATTGATGGCATGAATATTTCACGGCAAACTTTTTATGGTGTAAATTTTCTGAACCGTTGGTTCGGAAAAATATTAACTTATCATCATAACATCAAAGGCAGTGGCTTGGCTTAGCATGTCAACACCATTATTCCTAAAACCAAGGAAAAAGGGGCATATATTCAGTTTTTAATGAATGTACTACACTGAAAAAAGAACAAGTACATGTGTATACAGTTGTTTATCAAATATGTAGTCAAACATAAAATCTGTTACTGTAACAGTAACAAACCGATCCGAAACCTGCTTCAGGAGGATACGATACTGCGGTTCGATGTTCGAGTAGAAAAGGGTTAAAAAAACAAAGGTGCGCATTGTTTTCTTGTTGTTTCGTTCTATAACGGAAAATTGTTAGTATAGCGCATTGTTTGTAGAAGCGAATCTCATACAAGCATGTCCTTTGGTGGTGGTGTGGTGTGGTGATGCCTAGTGCCAGGTGTTTATTCCTCGTCATCGTCATACAAACATCAATAGTTTTCTTATTCTTTTCATTGTCCTCAAACCTTTTATTGGCTGAGATTGAAAGAAGGTGGCAGAGATATCGTATCAAACCTAGAAACCAAAGTAGACAGGAAGACGCAGAAATAAATTCAGTGACACCACCGACAAACTCATTATGTCAATTTTGGTTCATGTCCCATCACACGGGTTATTTTTATTTTTTCCATAATATCTTTGTAGTAGTGTCCTATGACACTATAGATTGACGCTTTACCGCGATCTATTATTTTTTCACGAGCAAAATTATGTGAATGAATGAAATACAACGGTTTCGTGGTGTTTTCTTTTCCTTTACATCATCGTATTTTGGAGCTACAATATGTGTGGTAATAAAAATGTTATGGTTATGACATGACATGAGTATACTATGACGTTCTGCTCAGTGATGAACTACAGATTACAAAACTTGTAGTATGAGACAATTTGTCAGCCAATTATAATGTTTGCCTACTTCTACATAAAAGTAAGTAATTGATGCGTGCTATCAAGCAGATTAGAAAAATAAAATAAAAGTATACCTTGCTTGCTACTGTTAATAGGTATGCATTTGCATTTCCGTTGAACTGTTGGCATTTAGTGTTAGTGCTATATTTTTACAGTTAGTACACTTGATAAGTGTCATTGCACCGGTACTTTAATGAAAAGTAGTTAAGACTGAGACTGTCATGTAGCACCCATTACCAAATAACGTTGGCTCTCTGTTCTAGTTCTGAAGCAGTGTTGTATGCAGAAGAAAAATCTTATGTAAAAGGTAGACAATCGAGTGGAGATACATGCACGTTTATTCTGTTCTAAGAGTTTATTGCTAAAGTAGAAGATGCAAGATTTTTCGTTACGATGAAAATACAATTTTACAAAAAGAAAGAAAAAAGGAACGAGAGCTTTGTTTTGTTAGCAAGTTGAGTGGCTAAACAGATTACATCTTTTTGGTATAAACAGATAACACTAAACATCTTTGCTGCTTTTCTTATAACAAATTCATGCAACGACGACTTAAGAACGACTTTAGTCTGTCTCTGAACTACCTCCTACCTACCTGCATCCATTTTACTCCTTCTTGTCATTCCATGTACATTCAGTCAAATACCTTTGTTCATTCTGGAAGACTGTACACACTAATGCATAATAGTCCAGAAAAGCAGACGAATTTGTTTCCAACACATTGGCATTCTCTGCCTTCCATAATCTGATTCTTTCATCTTTCTCAAGAAATAATACTACCTCAACCGTAATAGAAACATTTTTCATTATCGCTGATCACAAATCCCTTCTACCACAACAATGCAATGCATACATAATGTGTAAAAATATTTTTGTAATAGTTCTATGGTGTAGCTGTGAAGCGTCTTTTCTTGGGAACGTCCACTCATGTCTGGTATAACTATAGAGAAAGCACTTGCTTATTGATAGAAAGGGTTAATTTGTATAGCCGAAGCAGAATTGAGTCAGATAAAAATTTATATGAGCATTTAATTTCCAATAGTCAAATTTTTGCTGTTTATGAACGACCCCATTTAGGTTTCATTCGAAAGCACCCACTCGTCTTTGAAGTAGAGTGAAGTGAAAGGAATGTTCACAAGCAAAGGTATTCAAGACAGAAAGAAATGCGACAAAGAAGTAGTTGCATGAAATTCGCAAATGGGAGCTGTCCAATGTTCATCTATACCAAAATGGTCAAAAAACACAGCCAATCTAGCTTAACATGTTTTCAGACATGGTATGCACTATGTACTAGTATTTATCTGACTCACTTGGCAAAGTGTGTTCAGAGTCCAACATGCATTTTGGAAAGGGTTACGTTACGATACTCGTTACTCCTCGTTTTCTTTTGACGTGCAGTAGATATGCCACCCTCCATGTTATATAATGTTTGTGCATAGGCACGCACAAAGCATTACTGCGCATTCTAATTTTTTGAGGGAGGACGCAGCCTCTTCCCTGTTTCCGGGTGTCTATATGGCTTTAACAACCACGACGATGGTGATGGTGACTCACACAACCCTGCAAAACCGTATAGCACCAACATAACCAACCCAATCCCATCTAAAAACAATATCAGAGTAGCCTATTAAAAAATAAGAGCACATAAGAATATTAAGTATGTATTCACTGTAAATGTTAAAACTTCCCTTCCATCGCCTTCCATTATCCTCTTTCCCATAAAGCTGTTGTTTTGTATTAAGTGCTATTATACTAGCAACTACGGGTAAAAAAGGAGTCAGCAAAGTACACATCTAGCATTGTTGTATTGTATGCACTACGGCTATTTTATAGAAAAGCAAAGCAGAGAATTTCGGTTTTTTCGGGGATTTTTTTACGTGCTAGGGATACGACTATCTCGGTCTGTCTCTCACTTTCTGTGTTGTTGCTTTGACGTCTTTTCTACTGTCTAGCTGCTGTCGTTGTTGTCACTGTGCTGCTGCTTCTGCCGTTCTGTCTTGAAAGACAGACTTGTAGATTGTGGAAGAAGGTTTCTTTTTCTTATTGTCCTTTCACTTTTTACTGGCATTGTGTCATTTCGTCTAATTAATTCTGAAACGCTGAGTCATACTCGAAATAAGTAATGTGTTATTATTTTCGGTCCTTTCTTTATAATCTAAACATAATGACCTAACTGTTTGCTGGGCTGGACAAAAAAATGTGAACTAATAAGTGCATTTGTTTTATTTGTATTTGTAGGAGAAGAAAGCGTGAATCCAAGTCGAAAAACTTCAGGGAAAGAAGAATTTTAAAGCGAGTTTAAAAAACTACATCATCATGGCAGGAAGACCACCCCCGTCTAATCCTGTTAAGAAAGTGCCAATTCACTTGCAGGTGAGTATTGGGTGACTAGATTGATTCTTAAGTCAGAATTTTCTGATGCTCAAATTAGTTTTTGATAATTACAACCAGAGTGATTTAATGGCTATGTTTTGTTGTCATGATTACAGAGCTCTCAGAACAGGCTATTGATCAAGGGAGGTAAAATAGTGAATGCTGATGGAATGTCCGATGGGGACATTTTTATTGAAGATGGTTGCATCAAGTAAGAAATTTTCTATATATTTTTCATTGTTTTCGTAAACTGATGTTATCTAATATACAACCCATAAGGAGTTATGAAATGGGAAAAGAATGGAAATTTGAAGAGTATATTTTGTTGGATTTTAGGGAAATTGGCCGGAACCTTATCATTCCAGGCGGTACTCGAACAATTGATGCAAGAGGAAAGCTGATCATGCCAGGTGGCATTGATCCACACACCCACCTTCAATTTCCCTTTATGGGAACTAAGAGTGTTGATGACTTCTACACTGGAACTAAGGCTGCGGTTGCTGGAGGGACCACAATGATTATAGACTTTGTGATTCCTAACAAGGGGGAGTCTCTCGTTGAAGCATATCACAAGTGGCGTGGATGGGCTGAGGATCAAGTTTGTTGTGATTATTCATTCCATGTGGCTGTGACCTGGTGGTCTGAGAAAGTTAAAGCTGAAATGGAGACTCTTGTCAAAGAACATGGTGTAAACTCTTTCAAGATGTTTATGGCTTACAAGGATACCTTGATGGTTCGAGATAACGAGCTACTCGAAATTTTCGAGCATTGCAAGAAGTTGGGAGTCATTGCACAAGTGCATGCTGAAAACGGCGACATCATTGCTGAAAATGCTAAGAAAGTCATTGCGGCTGGTATCACGGGACCAGAAGGTCACGAACTTTCTCGACCGGAAGATGTTGAAGCCGAGGCGACTCATAGGGCCTGCGTTTTGGCTGCCTCTGTCAATTGCCCTTTGTACGTGGTTCATGTTATGAGCAAAAGTGCTGGAAACGTGATTGCAGAAAAAAGACAACAAGGATGTGTGGTATTTGGAGAACCCATCGCTGCTTCCCTGTGTACTGATGGCACCAACTACTGGAATCCATCCTGGCGCCACGCAGCTGCTCACGTTCTTAGTCCTCCTCTCCGTCCAGACCCTACTACACCTGGATATTTGATGGAATTACTGGCGAGAGATGATTTGCAGCTGACTGGAACTGATAATTGCACCTTTACGCATGATCAAAAGAAATTGGGATGCAACGACTTCCGCAATATTCCTAATGGTGTTAATGGGCTAGAAGACAGGATGTCTCTTCTCTGGGAAAAGGGTGTTCAAGATGGCAAACTCGATCCTTGCCGATTTGTTGCTGTTACAAGCACAACAGCAGCAAAAATCTTCAACTTGTATCCTAAGAAAGGTGTGATTGCACAGGGGTCTGATGCAGATCTTGTCATCTGGGATCCACGGAAAACTAGAACTATTTCTGCGAAAACACATCACCATGCTACTGACAATAACATTTTTGAAGGAATCACCTGCCATGGCGTAGCAGAATACGTGGTCTGCAATGGTCGAGTTTGCGTTGACGAAGGTCAGGTGAAAGTACTTCAAGGTTATGGAAAGTACGTTCCAAGGGAAAATCTTGCACCGTACGTGTACGATTCAATCCGGGAGCGAGATATTGTAAGTTATATTATATATGTTGCTATTATGTTACATTTTATGTAGTTTATTCATATTTTGTTCATGGTTTAGTTTGTTTTAATAACGTTAACAACTTTTTAAACAGAAAATGGCAAGCTCTCTCAAGCCAGTGGCAAGATCTGGTTTTGACGGCGAAATGGTTAGTAAGGCAGCAGAAGGTGTCCAGAACATAAAGATCTCTCAGAGTAATGCTGTCTCTGCTGAAAATTCAGCCCCTGGATCACCAAAGCTTGTTCCCAACAACATCCATCTCCAAAATAATAATGCTGCTGTTGCTGAGGAAGGTTCTCGTACCCCAAGTGGTGTTCGTAATCAACAAGAAAGCACCTTTTCAATCGCTGGTGGTGAATGTAAGTCATTTCACTTCAACTTTACATTTGGTTTATCGTATGTATGTATGTATGAACATTTTTTGACACGACAGCTTTCAATATACACTGATTATGACTTATATATTGATTTTGTATCGCAATGAAGATCTATAAATGATATATAAATTTTGATCTTTGTTACAATCTCACATTTGGTGTCCCTTCGTAATCCAAATTCACGTATTATGCTTTTACTGCTAATGTTTTGTTATCAGTTTACTTATTATTTTTTCCCTTTGTTTGCCTTTTTTTATGTTTTGCTGTTGAATCTTAAATACCTTACCCTGCACAATAAACATGTGTAGCTGTTGCTGCTACTGCTGCTACAGAAGTCGTTTCTGAGGTTGTCAGTACTGAAGGAACTCCTCCCAACAACAACCGAAATGGAAGCTCTAGTAACGCTAGTAACCCGAATCCTGGTAGTGGTGACGACACTCCACCCCGACCATCTGTAAAACTTCACGCTCCACCGGGTGGCTACTCTGCCGGTTTTTGGTGAAGACGAAAAAATCCTCTCTCAGCGTGCGCACTAATTAAATCACTAGCAGCTGATACAAAAACAACTTCAATTAAATTACATTCATATCTATGATTTACTTTTATTATTATTTTAAATGACTGTGTTGTAAATCATGCAATGTAGTCATACAGCAAAGTAAAAATTTATTTGCTGTTTATAGTTTGTAAAGGCTTGTATGTATTGTGCATCACATATATGTAATATTGCATCCCATGTATCCAAGATATTTTAAAATTCTTGTCCTTTGCATTTACACCTATTAATGGCCGTTTTTAAAGTACAAATATGAAACATTCACGAGTGCTGTTGAATATCCCTCAATTAGTAATCAAAATGCCTGCTGCGGTTTGGTTGCGTTAAAGCACTAAATCCCTGTAGCAAAATCAACTCAAACGAACGCTTTTTTATAGAATCCTATCATGAAAAAAATACGCTGTTCATCATTATCATTATTCATGTTAATTTTTTAAAATGAGGTATTGATTTATTATTGTGTTGTTTTTATTTTATCCTAATTGTCTTTGAAAAAATAAAAGAAACATGTAATAGATTATTTATGTACTTGGTTTTTATCCTTTTTTTGTGCAACTGGATAGCTGTTGAAGCACGACCTTCAGTCCGAATACGACATCCACCTGGCGGTAGATCATCCGGCTTGTGGTAAAAATACCATTAAATTATCATCAGCCATCAATAATCCATCAGTCATTACATTACTACGGAGTGGACGATCAAGATAAGAAGATCAGTTTATAGGTAATCCCTCCTGGCTTGTTGCAAACCAATATTAAAATCCTAAAAACCAACTGTCGTCTGAATTGCATTAGCATTTAAATAGTAATAAATAAAATAGCAGACATCCAGAGCATTGTCTTGATTACAATATACTTCAAATCAGACCAGAGAAGAAATGCCAGCAACTCTAAAAGGTTTATCTTAATTCATGAATCTTTAAATGATGATAAGTATTTACTACACAAAAAGCAGCTTCCATGTTATTTCATTGTGCGTACCAGTTGTTCGTCTTGTAAAGTAAAAAGATAAAGAATAAATGAAATTCTCTTGCATTTGTAATAACAAAACGAATATTTCGTGATCCATTCTGGAAGTAAGTTTTGTAGCTATTTTGCAATAATTTGTATTTATATAATGCAGTGAAGGAATATTGAGTATATATTTTAAAATATTTTTTAAAATGACTAAAAATACAGTTTAAACAGTTAAGTCTATATATCAAGTTGCTCTAAGTTTGTACAGATGACAGAGCAAACACATTTTTTAATGATTTATTCCATTCTGCACGCAGCCTGCCCAAATGATGCAAAGGCAAATGTTGATAATACAACTAAATTCTTGGATCTAAAATAAATTGGGCATTTTTATTGCGAATTTTGCATCAAATTATTAATCTTCGACTTTAATCTTACATTTTTGTTAAAACTAAAATTAAACTCAAATATTCTAGATATGCTAAAAATGTGACGGTAACCAATGTAACCGTTGCGAAAACCTGCCTTGATATAAAATTTTGATTTTATTCTATGAAAAGCTATTGAAAACACATAAGAAAATATTTATAATTTAGGCTATGTTAATATGCAATCACTTAAATGAATACTTGATCAAAGAAGAAAAAAACTGACAATTAACGACAGCATCCTCACATAATCAAAGAATCAAGGCTATATTTATATCATTTGTAAATTAGAACCATGGACAAGTATAGCTGCTTAGAACGGTGATTTTACATTTTATTATATTGCTCACATCACTCTCCAATCTCAATATTTAAAAAAACATTTTTTGCGTTGTTTATATCTGTGTTGTAATGAGAGCCATTAAATTTTCAAATTGTCTGGTTGAAATAGTACAAACTTTAATTTATTCTACTTCTTCAGATTGAATTGTGACTCTGTAATATTGTATGTTGTACATACAGTAAATTTTAAGAGTAGATATTTAATTAGACGAAAGTTGACTACGTATAATACGTACATTATATGGGTCAGGCGTCAGGTTTGCGTTTGGATAACAATGTGTCAAATAATTTATTGTTACATCTCTAGAAAACGTTTTCCATTTTTTATTTTATGTAAGAGTGAGAATTAGAATTGAAAGCTAGGTTCTAAAACAATACCAAATCTCTGAAATTAAAACAATCAATCTTACTCACCGTTAAAAGGTAAAAATGCATATGATAAGCTTTCACAATTTATTTATTGCACCGGAAAGTATGTGTATACATGTGTGAGTTTTAAGTGTGTCATGCATTTATTTAAAAAATGTAATTTTATCATAGGATGATATGAAGAGAATGGAAAAATAACTGTCATATTACAATACACAAAAGTCATACCTGTTGCTATGAGAGAACCTAAAAATAATAAAATAAAAGTTTTGTTCTAACAATTCATGCGTCGATTGTTATTATTGATACTGCATGTTTTACTATTCATCAATTTAACAATGTACGATTCGTCTTGGTTCCAAGTTTTAAATTTTTAAACATGATTTATTTTTAAATATCCCTACAAAAGAGATATCATTATCACTACACTACAATTTTTCCATATCCACAAAACTCGCACGTAAAATCTTTTTAAAAGACACTATTGTTGTTAAAGGCATTGAAAGCTAAGTCTGAAGTTTGATTGAAGTTTTTATTGTTTTTTTATTCTAATTTTAACTGATTCTTTTATAAGAAGTTGGTAACTTTTTATCAGATTTCTCGAAAGAAAAAAATATGAAAAAGAATGCAGATTATTGCATATCATTTTTGGAACATTACCGATCATGGAAAATGGTTTTGCATTTAACGGACTTCTCCGTAGTGTGTTGTTGATGATACAGTTTAAGGACTAAGGACAGAATGCGGTGACGACGACGCTGCTGAACTAGTAGACAGCATCAGAAGTGGTTGGTTGACCTAATTTAAATTAAAAATCTATAGCATTGACTACGTTTT
>JAQFXM010005566.1:0-14716 GCA_034693345.1 Entomobrya multifasciata | reverse complement strand
TGAAGTCGATTTTGTCGCATCATTTTCAGCCTTGGATTGGTTATGAGGTAAACGTTTGTGTACGTGTTCCTTGAATTTCAAACCGACGTCTATTTATAAAATATATATTCAATAAAGGCTCCAATACACTCAATATAAAATGATAAGCTCAAGGCTTTACAAGATGGCATCATTTGCTACAGCCATCGGTCGTCGCATTGGTTCAATTCTGCTAGTTTTTGACGAGACGCAACCTACATTTCGTATCACATCTGAGCTCAAATACATTAAAAGAATGAGATTTTCGTATACAATGTTATGCATATGGGTTATTTTAGGATTTCTTTTGATTCCTAAATTCAAATCCGAAAACAACCTAGAAAGGTGCAACCTAACTTTATTTTATTGTTTCGGAGCAACTGCAGTAGTGATTGATTGTTTTTCGATATCAATTTATTATGCACATGATGCGTGTAAACAGCTAAATGGAACGTTGCAGCTGTTTCGCTACATACACAGTAAGTTTCCTCAATGTTCCAATTCACCAAAAATTTCAATAATAATCAGTCCAAAATAAAATTTTCCTTTATACTTGTTACAGAAACATACATGCCAAAATTCTACAGCAACAACGATAAATTAAATTGGCGTTTGGATATACTTGTGTTCTGTACTGGACTGTGTTGGCTTAATTTATGGATAATACTAAGCCTCTTATGCTTTTACGATCCCACCGGAATTATATTTTTGGGTGCTTGGATCCCCAAAAGTGTATACTATTTTTATCCAGTTGGCTTAATTATATCGATATATCATTCGTGGCTAATTTTTGTTGCTTGTGTAAATGGAGCAATAACAGTTGGCATTATTCTTACATATGTATACTACGTAACTATTATATTTACAAATGAGCTCAAATTTGGAAACAAATCTGAGCGATATCGAACATTAAACAAGTTACGTGGAAACCCAGAAAATTTAATGCATATTTACCGATGCTTTCAAATATTGAACGCAAATACAATGTGTTTCGTTGGGCAGTTTATAGCATTCACTCACGCATTAATGATTGTGATTCCAGTTTTATGTATTTTTATTTTGTTTCGATATTGGCATGTGCTGAGCACTTTGAGTAAGGGACCGATACTACTAGCTCTACCTTTAACTTTGGGATATTGGACATTTGTACTGCAGTTGGGCAAATATCTGTTTGTAAGAAGTCATAAAATTCTAGTAAGTTGGAGCAGACAAACGTGGAAGTACCCACTGGAAAATAAAATTATGATAAGGTTTAGAAAAAGTTGCCGGCCCGTTGTTATTTGTTGGGGTAATAATTTGGTTCTAGCTCGAATAACACAATTTAATTATATCAAATGTATTATGAGGGGAACGCTTAAGGCTCTTTTGACAGTGAAAATGTAATAGGTATGCAAAAATTAATATGCATATTAGTAGTAAGCTCTTTAAGCTATTTTCAAGATTATAGGGATAGAACTTTTAATTTTATTACTATATTAATTACTTATAAGACCTTTCATGTAAAATAAATTATAATGTAAACACATATGTAGTAGTATTAAATTTAAGATAAAACCTTGGGTATATTAAATTATAATTCGCAGTCTGCTCAATGTTACTCTAGTTTCCTGTTTCTACTATACAATGGGCATCAATCGTATAACCATGAACTAAATATATATATGCATTTTCATTATCAATAAATGTAGCCCTCATAATAAAAAAACCTTCTTATATTCAAAATGTTAGTATTGGAATCAATATACTATTAATCTAACGTAAATTGTTATGACATTTGGCGTAGAAAACCAATATGTATTGTTTATTTTAGTACCACAAACGATTCCTCGAAATTATGATTATAGCTTGAAAACCTCCTATGGTTTCCGCTTTTTATGGTTGGATATTTTTATTGCATAGAATTCAATAACGAAACTTTTCGACTGACGATTCGCAAAACAAATTTTCAATACAGCACAGTGCAGTAGAAAATTCTTCAGTTACACAAAATGCTAAGCGACAGACTTTTCAAAATGTTGTCCCTAATAGCATCCATCGGCTATTGGATGGGTGCATCTCCTTTGATTTTCAATGAACAACACTTAACATTTTCGATTCCAAGTAATCCAAAAGATCTTGCGAAACTGAAAAATACATATACAATGTTGACAGTTTGGGTAACATGGGGATTTCTCCTGATTCCAAAATATCGACATGAGCATAACGTAGAGCGTTGTAACTTAACCTGGTTTTATTCCTTGGGTGCTACGGCTATGGTAATCGATTGTTTTTCATTGTTAAGATGGCATTATCATGATATTTGTAGAATGATGAATGGCATGGTTCATTTTCTGAAATTTATTCACGGTAATCTTAACATATTGACTACTTATATTAAATACCGGTAATATTGGATGTAATATTTTACGTTTTTTCTTTTTTAGTGACTTATATGCCAAGTTTCGATAGAAATAGAAATCGGTTAAACTTGTACCTTGACGGTATGATTCTATTCAGTGGAATATGCTGGATGGGTATGATGACCATAGTAAGTCTCTTATGTTTATATGATCCTACCGGAATTATATTTTTTGGAGCTTGGATTCCTTCCAAGTATTACTCATTTTTTCCTCTTGGTCTAATAATTTGGTTGCATCACACCTGGTTTCTATTTGTTGTTGCTGTTAATGGAGCTTTAACATTTGCTAGTATAATAACCTATATGTTTTATGTAACTGTAATATTTACGAATGAATTAAGGCTCGGTAGCAAATCGTCAAAATATAGAGCTTTAAATAAGTTGCGAAAAAATCCTGAAAATCTTAGGCATATGTATAGATGTTTTCAACTACTGAATGCAAATACGATGTGCTTTATTGGAAAGAATGTAGCATTTTCACATGGGCTACTAATGGTTATTCCGGTATGGTGTATGTTTGTACTATTTCGGTACTGGAAGGTATTGAGCAGGTTAGCTAAGGGGCCGTTGTTATTAAGTTTTCCATTAAATATGGGATTCTGGATATTTGTTTTGCAGTTGGGTAAGTACTTGTTTGTCAGAAGTAACAAAATTATGGTAAGCTGGAGCCGACACAAATGGAGCGATGATAAAGAGGGAAAAGTAATGAGAAAATTTGCTAAAAGTTGTAGACCTGTCGTAATTTGTTATGGTAAAAGCTTAGTATTGGGTAGGATAACACAGTTTAATTATATCAAAGGGATAATGCGTGGTGCATTTAAAGTTCTTGTAACAATGAGAAGTTAATGCATAGATAACCATGTTCACTTTAAGGTTAATATTATAAAATAAGCTACCATGTCCTTGAATTTATTTTTCATTATGTTTATTAATGTTAATGTTAACTCGTAACTAATAACATATAAATTTGGTTTATGTAAGTATTTAATTTACTGCAGGTCTTATTTACTGTGTTTTATAGTCAAAACTCATTGCAAGCTCATAATTATACCCTTAAATAATAAGTCATATTTTTGAATAAAATGCCTGTTTCGTTCACTATGCATTATATAAAGGCTTTTCAGAATGCCAGTACGATTTTTAACTTGGAGTCTAAACATGTGAAAGACGTTTGTAGGTAAATTGAATTTCTGAAAAACGTATGTATGCCAAAACAATACTTCAAATACATTTTTTGTAAGATCCTAATGAAACTTGGTTTAAAAGCTTAAGTGAACTTGATGAAGAATCCCACTATTTGCATTGAAAGCAATTGATATCGAGACAGAATAAAAACCAACTAGCTGTAAAGTTCATAAGATATGGGTATACTATTGATGGATAAAAATGAAATAATTTTTATAAGTCGAGCATTTTTCAATTACTTTTGCTTTTATTGTATTTTACTCATTTATTTTTCTAATATATTTTAAATAATTTTGTGTTTGAAATTGTTTGGAATTATTTATTTTTCAAGTGATCGAAAATTTAATTACATAAACTGTATTAATTGCAGCACGCAAACTATTTTTCTACCACAATCTTTACATTTCTTAAACTACATAATTTAAATTTAACACTGATAACATTTAGGAGTTCATCCTTAAAAATGCACTTAAAGTAGTAGTTTAAATATCCATAAGAAGTAACATTGCAACAACATTGCGTATCATCTCGTCACAAACATGCAAACCCAACTTTGCTTTTGCCATACCATAAGGTCCTAAACGAAACGCCAGCGGAGGACCAGCATTAATAGATCGCCTATCTCCTTTAGAAGTCACAACTGTTTTCCAGTAACTGCTAAATATTTTTGAATTTTTGTAAGGAATATTTGCCAAGTAAGTAAGTAATAGCGAAAGTGTAAAGCTAACAATTGTGGTTGATGTTACAAGCAAAATTACAAATATGTTTAGAATTTTATGCATTTTTATAATCATAAATGACCCTGACGAGGCTAAAAACACACCAATAAATATTAATACAGTGAGAAAAAATTCTATGTCTTTTGCCATTATAAAAAATATTTGCATGATTCGAAAACGTTGGTAGCAACGCTTAAACTTGAATTTTAATCCTTTGGAAAAGCGTGACTTATAACAATGAATGGTAAATGAGAAACGGACAATTTGTTCTAAGAAAATAATCACAATCAGAAATACCGATAATGTGTTAAGTAGACCATAAGTCGAATAAAGCAAGCACATAAACGAAGAAAATATTTTAACATGAATTCTTGACGAGCCAAAGACAAGTTGAACAGGTTCATATGGAATAGCAAATGGTATTGATATATCTCCTAAAGTCATTGTGAAAAATGAAAATGATAGAGAGTTGATGAATATATCCATTAAGGAGATTTTTCCAAAGCACGGGATCCGTACCATATATGTTTGCAAGTTTGATGAATCTGTGTTCGTAGTCATTATTTTACTTAACTGATTTAATGTATACCTTATCTGAAGGTGCTTCGAATAAACAATATGGCATGCTGGTGCAACGATTAGGGTTGACGTAAGAAAGAACACGTAAACCACGAAATGTTCGATATTATTATATGTAAACGAATTCCAATTGAAAATGAGCCATAATATACGCCATATCATAACAGGAATATAAAACATGGAAAATGATGTCAACAGAAAATATCGAATATATTTATGAATCCTACGATTGTAGACATTGTTATTTGTAATTTTTAGGTTTTTAACGTCTACAGCGTTGGGTGTTGGAACTATAACGTTAATACGGTGAAGTATCTTGAATGCTCCAAGCGACAACGACATTTTGACAAGCACAATTTACAAATAAATTTCTGACAGAACCAAAGGCGAACTTGGTATTATGAGAGGTATTTGAGAACATAAATCGTACCATCTGTAACAATATTACTCACAAAATATACTACTCTTCGTTTCACTATTTCGCAAAGGATTTTATACGAAGCAATTCTTTACAGAAGATGGGATTTGAATCTACGCAATTTTGAAGGCGTCCCTTCTAGTCCATTAAAATATATTTTACAACCTTGTATGCTGTAATAAACTTATATTTTTATAGAAATAATGATGTCTTTTAACCAACATATAGTTTAAAAATCGTAATTACGAGTGTGTTTGGCAAGCTTTTAAGAATGGGGGATTTTGATCTTTATCATTGGTATAATATGCAAAAACAAGCAATCTTGCTACGAAAAATTTCAGGATTTTATACAACTACAGGTTTTATTTTGTTTTTATGTTTTTTTCTATGTTTGGAAGACTGCCTTCAAACTAATTTCGTTGATTTAGATCAAAATTTACGACACAAAATGGTCGGAAGTTCAAATGATAGAGCAAAGGTAGGATTGCGTCAGTCTTTTATTGATACTGGTTTTAAGTGCAACCATTTAATATAATAAAAATCACTTTCAAATTTCTTGATAACATTTAGTAGTGTATTACTTTCGGAAAGGTAATCAGTTTTTTGTTATTTGGAGCAATTATTTGTATGCATTAGATCAAAGTTGAATTGAAAGTAAAAATTTGTTAATAATAGACCAAAATTGTTATGATGGACAATTGAAAAGATATAAACTTAAAACGATTAATCTACATCAGGATCTGAAAAACCATTTTAAAACAATATTGTAAGCTTTAGAAAAATATCAAACTCTTTGCATTTAAATTGGTACTTGATTTGATTATAAGATATCAAATTCGCTTTCAATTTTAATTAAATTGGGCTAATCTTTGAGTTGGTTACCATATTAGTTGCATAGATGGGTAATAACTTTTAATGAACATATAAATGTTAGTAATGCTCATATAAAGTCAATTATATTTTTATATAAAAATGAATTTCGTTAGTAAACAGCTTATGTGTCTTTTATCTTATACAGATGAAAATGATGGGAGGTTTATCATTAACTTATGCACAAATTGTTGTTTATAGAAATAGATATCAATTTAATCATTCAAAACTCGGTTGAATATAAAAAAACTTTTAAATAATGTGTAAGATTTATTCAAGGATTCTTAAATTAACACAAGACGTTTCAAGAAAGAATAACTCATTTGATATTGTAAATAAATTGTTTCAATTGTCAGACGTTATATTTAGTGGAATCTGATTATCTAGTAGACGAATGCAAAGTCACAAGACAATGGTCAAAAACGGTATTTGATTTTCTACGGTGTTTAAAAAACTAAAATTGTATAAATGTGCATGCCCGATTTTCGATTGAAGTAAAAGTCAACAACATGACGCATTTGATATGACTCATATTACCATAAATGAGTATGCATTAATGAGTGAAATAATCTTGAAGAATGACTTAAATTAAACAATGTTACTTAATGATCCTGAAATTAACCACGAATTTAAATTTTAAAGTTTATCAACTAAAATACTTCACAAGGCCAAAAAACTTGAGTGATGCGAAAAAAATTCAAAACATATTTGACTTTTTAATTTTATGTCACAGCTCATGATGACGTCAAAAATGACACCAAGGTAGCATGTTTAATTTTTTTTACATAAATGCATGCACCTTGATCCATCGATGCTAGAGCAATTGATGTTGGTCTGACGTATACGAACTACGAACAACATTAGCTTAAATTACTTTGTTAAATTTGTAAAATACAATGGAAAAGGTTCTTTTGACCATGAACATTTGGGTAAACATTTGGGTTTTTGTAAAATCTAATTTGTTATTATCGTCGCATGGCTTCAATACTCTAGTTTTATTTTCAAAACAAGACTTTTGCTTGTTGTCAAATCAGAAGTGAATAGTTTTATCTGACCGACCAAAGCCTTTAAAAAAATTCTGCCTTGAAACATAATTGTAGGCAAACCAATTTTAAGAAGGACAATAAATTGTTAAGTAATTTTCGAAATCCTTGATACGAATTTTGAGCTTAAATTTGAGTTCTCCAGCTTTATTGTATATTCCAATGCTTTGAATGTAATGTGTAGAATTCTAAATAATAAAATATCACTTGGGAACCCGTAAATATAGTCTTTCGGAGTACATCCTACCAAATCAACGGTGGAAACTAGAATTTTGATAAAATGTTGAGTAATCGGTTTTTTCGAATGGTTACATTTGTTTCATTCGTCGGCCTTCGAATAGGTGCTTGGCCCTTAAAATTTGACGGAAGCAAATCATTATTTCACGTCACGCTCAAAAAGAAATATTTAATCCGCATGAAATATTCGTATGGAATGATGATCATATGGCTGATTTGGGGGCTAGCTTTGATTCCAAAATATTTACATGAAAATAACATAGAGCGATACAATTTAACTCTGGTTTACTGCTTTGGACTAGTAGCATTAGTTATTGATTGCTTTTCCTTAATGCGTTGGTATTTTCACGATATTTGCCGGGAAATAAATGGTCTCATAATTTTACTGGATTATATTCACAGTAAGTAAAGCATATTGTCATACAACTTGCATTTTGACTCAATTTTTATTCGAATATTTTTCATTCCATAGGGAAATATATGCCACATTTTGACAAAAATCGAAATCAACTTAATTGGTACTTTGACGGAATTATTCTTTTTAACGGAGTTTGTTGGCTATGTTTAAACATAATAGTGAGCCTTCTATGCTTATACGACCCCACAGAGTTTATATTTTTCGGAGCATGGATTCCACATGATTATTATTCATTTTTCCCATATGGTTTCCTAATTTGGTTACATCACACATGGTTTTTATTTGTGATTTGTGTAAACGCAGCTTTAACATCAGGTTTCATAATATTTTATATGTTTTATGTAACAGTAATATTTACAAATGAGTTAAAACTTGGAAACATGCAGGCTAAATACAGAACCTTGAATATGTTACGAGACGAATCGAATAATCTAAGACATATGTATAGATGCTTTCAAGTACTAAATGCCAACACGATGTGCTTTATTGGCAAATTTGTAGTATTTTCACATGGGCTTCTAATAATATTTCCAGTTTGGTGCATTTTTGTTTTGTTTCGACATTGGAAACGCTTAAGTATTTTAGCTAAAGCGCCGTTAATCTTGCAGTTTCCACTTGCTATGGGATTTTGGATGTTTGTTTTACAATTAGGTAAATATTTGTTTGTTAGGAGTCACAAAATTAAGATTAGTTGGAGCAGAAATAAATGGAAGGATAAACTTGAGAGTAAGCTTATGAGTAAATTTGGTAAAAGTTGCCAGCCAGTTGTGATATGTTGGGGTAAAAGCTTAGTTTTGGCGAGAATTACGCAGTTTAATTATATTAAAGGTATTATGAGAGCTGTATTTAAATTACTTGTTACGATGAAAAGTTAGTACGCAATATAGTTCAGACGAAAATTGGCTGATTTGTTTTTTTCAGACGATGAAATAGGTTCAAGTATTTTAATATAATAAAAGGTATATCGAATATTTGTAAAAGAGGATGTGGAAAACTATTTCCTGTTTTTGTTATAAAAGAATCCAATTTTACAGTTCGATATTACGTGTGGATTTAAATTGAAAGTAAAAAAAACAAGTTATTTTTTTGTCAAAATTAAAGTTATGTGCAATCGGTTTTGCATAAGCTATTTGGAATTTGGAAACCCAGAAATAGCAAAACTTCACTTTATTTTAAACGAGTGAAGTCGTTATTTTTGTATAAGAACGTATTTTTCAAATTAAAATCAGACTTATAAAACTAATAGCATTTTTAGAAAAACAATTTATTTATAAACCATTTCCTTTCCTTGTTACAAAAGAAACCTTTTTTCCAGTTCGATAATCTGAAAAAATAATTTTTAATTTTTATATAAAAATTACGATGTCACTCGTTTAAAATAAATTGAAGTTTTGCTATTTCTGGATTCCAAAATTCCAAATAGCTTATGCAAAACCGATTGCACATAACTTTAATTTTGACAAAAAATTACTTGTTTTTTTCCTTTCAATTTAAATCCACACGTAAGCATAACTTCTGAGCCAATATATTATTCTATTTTGAACCAATCCTTTTTGTACAAAAAGGTTTTTCTGCTCCAGACGAAGTTGAAGTATTAGTCGAACAAACGACAAGCTTTTAATTACAACGATTGTTCTAGTTTTTAGTGTTCGTTAAAGCCCACTTTTCTAACCACTTACAACGTGTCAGCCTGTATTTTGTTGCGACATTTTATTTAACCACCGAAACATACTTTGTACTTTGAAACCTGGAAAAAATTAAATATCAAAATAAATTCTAAAAAATGTTCAGCAACAGGCTTTACAAAATGGTATCCTTTGCCACATCAGTTGGCCGTCCCATTGGAGCTACCTTGTTAGTCTTTGACAAAAACTTGCACCAATTCCATATGACATCTGATTCAAAATATGTCAAAAGATTACACTACACTTATTTAGTGCTTTGTGCTTGGGTATTTTCGGGATTTCTATTATATATCAAGTTTCGACACGAAAACAACATAGAACGATATAATCTTACATTATTTTACTGCTTTATTGCTACTGCAATAGTATTGGATAGTTTTTCGCCACCACGATGGCTCTCAAATGATCTTTGCAAGCAAATAAATGGAACGTTGAAGCTTTTAAGATACATTCACCGTAAGTGTATACTCTGATTTTGCAAAACTTGTTTCGCCTAGCTTTTTATGTCTTACAAATATTTTCACATTTCTTACAGAAACCTATATGCCCAATTTCGACAGAAATAAAGACCCGATAAATTTGTTTCTGGATATTTTAATATTTTGTACTGGAGCTTGCTGGATCACTATGTGGATAATTTTAAGTCTCCTATGTTTATACGACCCAACCGGAATAATATTTTTGGGAGCTTGGGTTCCCTCAAATTATTATTCATTTCATCCAATAGGCTTAATTATAACTATGTTTCATTCCTGGGTACTATTTGTTGCTTGTGTAAACGGAGCAATTACATTTGGAAATATTCTAACATACGTATTCTACATTACGGTAATTTTCACAAATGAGCTGAAACTTGGAAAGAAGAGAGGAAATTACAGGACTTTAGATAAGTTGCGCGAAAATCCAGAAAATCTAATGCACGTTTACAGATGCTTTCAAGTACTCAATGCAAATTGTATGTGCTTTATTGGTCAGTTTGTTGCTTTTACGCATGCACTAATGATCATAATACCAGTGATGAGCATATTTGTTTCTATTCGATATTGGAATGTTTTGAGTACACTGGGTAAAGGTCCCGTTATATTAGCATTCCCTTTAACTTTGGGATTTTGGACTTTTGTACTTCAGTTGGGTAAATATCTCTTTGTGAGAAGTAACAAGATTTTATTGAGTTGGAGTAGAAAATCTTGGAACAATGGATTGGAAAGGAAAATTATGACAAAATTTAGAAAAAGTTGCAGGCCTGTAGTAATTTGTTGGGGGAAGAGCTTAGTATTAGCTAGAATTACACAGTTTAATTACATAAAAGGTATAATGCGTGGAGGTTTTAAGGTTCTTTTGACGATGAAGTGATTTGCATATATTATATATTAGCACTTAAAAACGTATTTAAACATATGGTTATAATTTCATTTGAGTTCTCCAATACCAATACATAAATTAAAAAGATTTGTGAGATACATATTTGTAAATGTAACTATAATTTGTTAAATCGTTCAGATTTAAGTTAATAGCTAACAGTTTGGTAAGACGGCTATTGAGTTACAATTTTACAGCAAAGAAATACACTACCAACAAAATCCGTTGCACATTTGCACTTAGGGTGTACATGCGTAGTCTGCTTCACTATATATATTACTCACGAGGATATGACTACAATACTAAAACAGCTAGAGCTTTGAAAAATGGTGCAATGTATCAATTTTTTACCCTGATTGCTAAAATGATTACCAAAACCCCGAATGGCACCATTTGGAATTATGGGGAACGAGTATAGGTAACGCTTTTTTAATGGCCATCTTTAACTGGTAAATGTTGCCTTCAAAAGTCCTACATTGTATCGTTTCTCAAAATTCCAAATGACTCCATTCGGGATTTTGGTAATTGTTTTCGTAATAAGCATACCAAAATGTATATATTTCTTTATTTTTTGAAGCTCTAGCCAGTTTAGTACCCTGGTCATATCCTCGTCAGTTCACTTAACCTTTTTTAAATGTTTCTTGATTGGCTTAAAAATCTTTTTCGTGACATTTATTTGTGCATAGATACACTGTCATCATCTTTTTTATTAATTGAATTCGAATGAGACCAAATTTTAAACTAAATCCGTGTAGTTTACCCAAGTTATGTCGATTCAAGGATAAAACAATTTAACGTTGGTTAGGGTATCATAGATGAAACTGTGAAAATGAAGTGGACCTCAAATTCATGTACAAGCTTAAGGTAAAATTACTCATGTGAAAAGTAATACCTGAAAATATAGTTTTTAAATTGAAATCTAATCAGTAGTCTATAATAAATTACAAAGCTTTCTAAAATGACTTTTCCCAATTAAGCACATAATTTCTCATTTAAGAGTTATTAATTCGACCGAAATTATTGCATTGGTTTAACAAAAATGTATGATCCAAAAAATATTTATAGCTTGGTTCCTATTCCATTTTAAAAAATTAAGTGGTTGCTTAATTCCAAAACACGGAAATGATGCAGCCCAATTAAATAAACCCTTGAAACAAATTATTCGGCCCTGTAAATACACTCTATTGAAGCTTAAATTGTGTAGCAAATTGTACGACTGTCGGTAGCGGACTTCCTTTTCATGTTGTGAGGCTTAATTATTTCAGTAGAAATTATAGCCATAGGTTCCTGTTTTCGAAGGTCAAAAACAGTTTTATGCCTCATGGACTCCGTATGATAACAGCAAAGTCACCATTTCCACAATAAATCTCATTTGAAGAAGAACGAAAATTTAAACTTTCTTGTCGACACAGAAATATGCTAAGCTCTCGATTTTTTCTAATGGCTGCACTTGCAACGCCTATTGCTCTTCGGGTTGGAGCAATACCTTTAGAGCTCGATAAAAAGAATCACTTATTTCATATATCCTCCAATCCCAAGTACACTAAAAGAATGAAATATGCTTACGCGATGTTAGTTTTGTGGGTATTGTGGGGTTTCCTTTTGATTCCGAAGTATTGGTTCGATAATAAAATAGAACGGTATAATATAACCTGGTTCTATTGCTTGGGTGCTACTGCAATTGTTATAGATTGTTTTAGTCCAACGCGTTGGTATACAGAAGATATTTGTCTGCAGGTTAATGGATTTGTACAGTTCTTCAATTACTTCCATGGTAAGCTAAACCGTTTGTTATGAATTTATATTTGAAAAACTTGATGCATTTTTGAAATCGTACTTTTTGATCTACTTTTAGCAAAATATATGCCTAACTTTGAAAAAGACAAAAATTTACTAAACTGGTTAATAGATGGCATGGTTTTATTTATTGGATTGGCTGGATTGGCATGGCAATTATAGTAAGCCTATTATGCTTATACGATCAAACCGGCACGATATTTTTTGGTGCCTGGATTCCTGAAAAATATTACTCCTTTTTCCCGATTGGTTTAATAATTTCGTTGCATCATTCATGGTTTGTATTTGTAGCTTCTGTAAATGGAACACTAACATTTGGTTTTATAATAGTTTATTTGTTTTACGTAACTCTAATTTTTACGCATGAGCTTAAACTAGGAAGTAAGCCGCATAAATATAAGGCATCAAACAAGCTTAGAGATAATCCTGAAAATCTAAGACATATTTATAGATGCTTTCAAATTTTGAATGCGAACACGATGTGCTTCATTGGTAAATTTGTAGCATTTACGCATGGTCTTTTAATTGTTACACCGGTTTGGTGCATATTTGTTTTGTTTCGATATTGGGATATTTTAAGCGTTTTAACTAAAGGGCCAATGATATTAGGATTCCCGCTTAGTATTGGATTTTGGACATTTGTATTGCAATTGGGTAAATATTTGTTTGTTAGAAGTAACAAAATTATGGTGAGCTGGAGTCGAAAATCCTGGAGTGATCCACGGGAGCGGCAGATTATGAAAAGATTTAGAAAGAGTTGTCGACCAGTTGTTATTTGTTGGGGTAAGAATCTAGTGTTAGGAAGAATGACTCAGTTTACTTATATTAAAGGTATTATGCGTGGTATATTTAAGGTTCTGATTACAATGAAAGGATAGTTTGGTAAAGGTTTTTCGAAATTTGGAGCATTTTACATCATTGCTCTCATATGGTAATAAAGAAGATATCGCAATAACAAATATTTTGCCTTTAAAGTTTTTGTTATTTGTGAAGTATTGCCTTTAATATGCTAGATAATAATAGCAATTTATTTATCAAATTGCCTTTAATTCAAACAAACACAAATAACGTTCAAATATGTGCAATGTGTATTTTTTAGAATTTACAGAAAATAAGTCAGTAAAGACTATGTAGACAGTAGAATAAACACGAGTTTATTAACGTATTTTCATTGAAGTTTATGTGGTTTCGGGAAAGAAGTAGCTTTTACTACGTTGGAAATATATTTCTGAAAAAAATTTATGTCAGATAATTGCCCTATACAAGATAAATTAATAGGTTTATAATTCAAACTGCCTAATTGAGGATTTAAATGGGCGTAAACAGTTGGTCGTAAAACGTCAAAGAACCACTCCTGGAACACCTTTGAATTTAAATTGATTAAAAATGAAAGAGGACTTGCTTTTACATTGCATGACATAGGATGGGTGTGTTGCGTTTGTTCAAGTATTTTGTCAAAATTGCTTCGATATTACACAAGTAGAAAGTACTTTGGCAACAATGTTAATAGTCTAAATTCAATTATATTATTATTTTTTAATAAAAATTAACAAATACAGCATTACCACGACAAAACTTAACACACATTCTAAAATAGCGCTGTACATTTCAGCATGACTTACTGTTTACAAATATATCGTATAAAATTAAACATGAATACTGGTAAACTGTGCTCCAAATTTTCTCATTTGAATATATTTGATAAAGAAAATCTTGTTTTTTCCTATCTAAATAGTTTCCTTAACATCAATTACCTACTATGTCTTGTTCCATTTCGGTTGACAACACAAGATGGAGTATTTTACAAAGTCCGTAGTAATTTTGTTCAAAAACTTATTAGAACTTTGATAGCCACGATAATAATAATTTACTCAATAGGTGACTTTCGCTATTACTTTACAAGAAGTCTAAAAGCAAGTCCCCACGAAAGCCTAAAAAATCTCCGAGGCATGCTTATTTGCATTGTCCCAATTTTTTGGTTGTACGTATT
>JAQFXM010005565.1:0-14718 GCA_034693345.1 Entomobrya multifasciata | reverse complement strand
TGCAATCCAATGTCAAATGTTACGAAGTTTAGCATTTGCAGAAAAAGTGAAAGGGCAGAGGGTTGTATGATGTATATGTATTTTGAATTCGTTGGCACTGGTTCATACATTGTTTGGACTTTTAAAATGGCATTTAGAGCTCAAGGTTTTTAGAAAATATTAGATCTTTGAAAACACTTTCATTTTTTATCATAACTAGGTTGGAAGGTACTTTTCAATTAACAATTTGGGAAGGGCACGCTTGTAATATGGTGAAATGATGAAATCGTAATCTTAGCGGCCATGCGAAATATTAATAATTTAAAAAAAATGTAGGCAACTGAAATCGTCTTTCCTGGAACTGACCTGACCTACGAAAGTTCGAGTTACGTTATGTAAGTACGCTTTGGCATACAGCTTCATAATTCCTTCAGTTTGTTTCGTGATTTCATTTACAATAACATTGATCGCGTAATAAGAATTTTAAGTCGAAGATCTTTTTTTGCTACTTTGACTTGAGATCGATATCAACAAAGGGGCATTAAAAAGGTCAAACGTCATTTTGGCTCGCTACGTGACCTAAATAATATGTCAGCTTGTATAATCTCAGCGACCTTGCTTGGTCGCACGATGCCCCAACAAAACTCATAAGTACATAGGTCCAAGGTATCCGCCTAATTCCGCCAGTGAATGCACGTATTAAGTCTCTGACACGAATCGACAAATCCATCCATTACACAAAAAAAACTATGTATAACATCTTTAACTTTTTCGAAAGCTCCACTGCAAAGAATCTGAAACATAAATACAAGTACACTTAACATGACTGAAAAAATAATGGCCAAGTAGGGCTTCCCGCCATCTACACTAGATTTGATGAGTTCCAGGCTCAACGATAACCATCCTTTTGGAACATGCAAGTAGGCAGTTCACACATAAGTGATTTTAAGATGCTATCGAGAAAAACAGTCATGTAATAAAATGATTTATTTTTATTTTTTAAAGTGCTCAAAACAACTCGAACTCACGAATAAATTATTAATTTACATAGGCTTCGGCTAACAACTAGTGAATTGTTAATAATATATAGTCTGATAATTCAACAATGAAATATATATGTTACTCATCATAATGTTTTCTACATTTTTAGCGTACAGAATCACTGTTTGCAATTCTTAAGCGAGTATTATATTTTTAAACAAGCTATTTATTGGCATGTATTTCGATATCTGATCCTGTCTGATACCTTGTTAAGGTTCTAAAACTAGTTTATAGCACCAACATTACTGCGTTTTACATTTACTTTGAAAATAGTCAAGCTTTCAATTTAGTTTTAGTAAAAAATAAATTTTAGTTTGGTAGTATTATGGACTTTTATTTCATGTTACAAAACCCATTTTTTCAATTATCTTCATTTCTCGAAAAGGTAATATTCTGTTGCACACTTTTATAATTAATTGTTACAAATTGTCTCTTTCAACCGACAATTCCCGACCATCGGTCGATTTCTTCATCGAATCTAGTAATCGAATCTCTTGCATTACTTTATGAACAGTTGAAATTTGTAATACTTCATCTTCTTCTCCGTAAGACAACATATCATCTTCATCATCATCCAAATCTTGTATCACTTTCTTCGTTTCATTGCAGTTGTCATTTGAATGACCAGGATTTAAATTCTTATTCTTACAGTCTACTTTTCTATTAATACTTTTATTGGCAGTTGTTGCACTATTAATACTACTATCAGGTTTGCAAACCAATATTATGTTATTGGCACAGTTGGAGCTGGAATCTCCAATTTTTCGTAGATTAAAAGTACACGTTCGAGAAGTAGAAGCACATTGAGTATAAGTACAATTATTTGATGGTTGAACCGTAGGAGTAATTGCATTTAAACTGGGACAACCACATCGACAGTCTCCTTCGTTGTTTGCTAAAAGCTTTTGTTTGGCTTGCTGGCGTATTCGTTTCTGAGCGGCTTCATTTACTAAAATGTACTTGTTACAGGTGAACATCGACCACAGTCCTAGGGCAGAGGTTAAATTATAACAACTGATGATTACAACGAAGCTTACCCAAAAAGTACCAAAGTACTCCTGGACGTCACATAAGACTAGATACAGTAATAGTGAGATTGTGATTGGAAATAGTAGAGCTTTTGTGACAGAAAACATCAAGAAGCATTTCTCACGACCCTATAATATTCAAAACAATTTTTGTAGTATATTTCAGTATATAACATAAATTTATAATGCATATCGGAGTTTTAGTAAAAAACTTACAGATCTCAAGGACCTGAGAGCTCCATAGTTAATAATTAACGAAAGGATCAGGTAGATTAGAATTGGATTGATGTGATTTAGTAGGCCCTGTAATTCCAAACAGATTGGTTATGAATATGAATTTGCAAAAAAACAAACGAAAATTTACTAATTTGTAAGTTATCATGATAAAATATTTATACCTCAAAAAACATGGACTCCACGTCTTGTCCCATGATGAAAAACAGTACAAACAAGCCAGAGTAGATCACATCGCATGTCTAAAATCATGTACAAGTTGTTAAATTAGAAAAATTGCATACATAAGTAATATATTCACATGAACATTTTTACTTACAAAGTTAATCAATGTCCAAAATGAAGCACAATCAGAAAGCTCTGAAAAGTATGGATCAACTTCTCTCCAGTCGATTTCAATATTTCGAACTGCTGAACTATTGACGTGACGATGATGATGATGGGAATGTAACATGACATCTTGACGACTTTGCTGTCGGCAATTGGTACCATTATTATGGCTATTCAAAACAACAGAAGAACATGTTGGTCTTTCTATCGCTGACGATCTATCCGTCCGTCCTTCCATTTTTATTCCTGTTTTCCTTTTTTCTTATTTTGTGTTGAATATATATGGACTCAAATTGGATTACTTTATACGTGACTTCCTTCCGTGCAAGCCACTAATTTCTTGCAATAAATCGGTAATGGGCCAGCAAATCGTGAACACTCGTTACTCCTACTTCCCTTTTTGGATATTTATTAATTTCTCTTACATTTTGAAGAATTAGCTAAACTATAAAACTATATATGGACATTAGTTTATTGTCTGAAATAAAAAAATCAACAAACAATTTGTAAATGATACTACTTTAACAGTCAACCGATATGTTTTGTTCATGTTTGACCAGGTTTATTTTTGATCCTGGAGAAAGCACTACTACTCTATGTAGTATGCTTTCTTTGGGTGGCCTATTTGGAAATGAAATTACGCATCTTTCTCTGATCTTCATGGTTAGCTCTATTGGCTTACATAACCCAGTAAATAAAGTATATGCAAAAGCATCCTTCCATGTGTGTATACTTCGTGCGTGGTGTAGCGAGATGGAGTGTGGAATCAATTCGGCCTTACTTTCACAAATGTATGGAGTGCGGGCGGATGGTCCTTGGTCAAAGATAGAGAAAGTACAAGTATGAGGAAAGAAAGCAGCTGCTCAAGTTCCAGCATCTTTGATGAATATCAATAAAATCGGATCGACTAAGCATAAACCTACTTCACATTGATATAATATTGGCGTGGGCCTTTTATTTCTAATTTATTCGTTTTTTCTCCAAAACTGAAATATTTGTTTCCAAGATTGGATGATTGTTATGATACTGCGTTGTTTGAAAATAGGAAGCCCATAAATTAGCATAATGGAAGAAACCACTTTTACAATATGCATGTAAGGAGATTAATTTACACAGAGCTCATATAATACAGTGTGGTTTTAAACTGTATGCATGAATTTACACTACTAATTTTTCACGTGGGAAGTTTTCACAAGGTGGGCTTTAACGAGTCATATATTTGCAACTAAAACATTTCAGTTGTGGTACAAAAGTTTACACATTGTACTTACTTATGATTAGAACTTTATTTTATTTGATACACATGTGGATAATTTATACATGATACATGTTTACAGTAAAAGTATTCATGAACTCTAGACACGAAATGTCAGTTGAGTTGAGGAACAATTTTAGTTCAACTTTTCGATGAACAGGGTTGAGGTTCTGTTGGTGACGATGAACGGAGATCCTCCTTCAAGGGCAATGTTTGGTCATTAATTTCCGATCCTGGATCAGGATCCTGATGATGAAGTCTGCTGCTAACAGAGGGGGAATTCGACCAAGGGGCTGATGGTCTATCGAGAGTATTTGGTGCAGATTGAAACTTCTTTCTCTTTTTATGAACAACATAAATTCCATTCTCAAGGGAAAAAGTGAACTTCCATATCACGTAATAATATATCGATGATGTCACTACATTGGCAATCATGAATTTGATGTGATGAAATCTGTGGAGCTCGAGATCAAAGTCTATTTCCGGAAATGCAAAAGCTAATAAAGTATTTGTCAGAAACATGGAGATCTGAAGGAGAACAAATGCTCTCATTGACCATTTCAATACGCCCACCGATTCCTGCATGGAAAAATACATTAATTAATTAACAAAGGAAAATTGATTTAAAAAAAGAACAAGTAGAAATGCGGCTTACCCTTTCCACAGCAATGAAATTTATGCAACCCAGCACAAGGAATATAGCGAGATAAATTAGCAATAGGGGATATATGACACGCATTCGTTCCTGCAAATATATTAAAAAATAAAACATGAACATCATCATTAAAATTTCGCAATAATTTATAATTTACTATTTAAGATTTAGATTTATTTTTGCAACCTACATCTTCAAAATACTCATTGTTGATTCCATTCACATAAGTCACAACAATCCACTTGATTGAAAGGTACATTCCCAGGAACTATTAAAAAATGGTAATAAATCATTAATTTTTCTCACATGCAAAATTAGCAAAATAAAATTTTGGTTGTGCTACATACGTATATGACTTTGTGACTTACTACATGAATACTCGTACAGAAAAACGAAGCCCCCTTTAGAGATGTGCAGCAGCAGCACAAACACGATCCACAACTACTCATTGTAGCCAGTTTATCCTTTCGAATTGACATTTAAAATCTGAAATTTTACACACTTTCTACAAATACAAAGCAGTAAAATCGGAAACCGGGAGGGAACATGGCAAAATCTTTCACAATTTTGTGGCCTCTGAATTCAAATGGTTCTTCAATGAACACTCAGTTACTCAGTAAATACAATGCAATATAACACTTGGTAATTCATTTAGTGTTCCCAATGCCGCTTGTTGATTAATTCAGTGATGTCACTACGCTTTGCAATTGGTCGATTCGCCGCTTTGAGATGTAGTTCAATCAAATGACCTCACATATACAAGAGTTGAGAGTAGAACGTAGAAAATTAATCAAATAAAAAATATTTACAGTCCTTCAAAATTCAACAAGATATTTATTTATTTTTAACTTGTGAGATTAAAGAAAACAGATTTTTTGAATGAGAGTGTTCACACAAAACGCATGAGCGAGGGGGGCATACTCCAAAACACACAAAACTTGCTTAGCGTGGCTCATTGCTGGACTGTTTTACTGCGCCTCACCACCATCACCCAACTGTTGATTCACAATCAGTATTAACCCTATTCCAAACAAGTAAATCAAGCTCTTCTTTGGCTATGTCAAAGCCGACCTTGACAAATCATTTAGGAGTACTGCTGAAATTAGAATTGAATGATGACATTTCTACAATTTCGTGAGTAATGTACACAAAAAGTGTTTTTGCGTTTCTCCAAAACATGCAATCTCAGTTCAGCGTAAACCTATGTTAAAGTAAATAAGAAATCGAGGACAAAATACAGACTATTTTATGCAACAATTTTATAACACACTGGAACCTAAATATTTATCTAGCTTATATTATTAGTTGCATGCCTAATATGTCTTCCTTACAAAAATTGCAATCATAATGTCAAGTGTTTACTTGACAGGGTGAATAATCCAGTCAGCCAGGACCGTAAAAAGTAGAAAAAAATAGTTTTAAAAAATGAGCATGAGAAGGATAGAAAATATTATGTAAATGTATATATAACATGTATGTATTATGTATATATAGAAAAATGTGAGAGATAACATGTTAGAAAGGTATACATTATTTCAGATTCTTCCACGGTTGGATGCAATAAAACTTGATTGTATAAAAAACCCTTCATTGTTGTTGGACAACTCCACCAAAGAAACTAAAATGCATTGTTCGTCTACAGACAGAAATACAACAAAAGAATGAAGGTGAAAATAAGTAAAAAGGCATAAAAGATGTAATAATGCTTATGCATATCATCCTTAAATTGGAAGCAGGATCAACGCTTAACATTGTGTAATAGCAATAGAGCATAAACAAAGTAAGTTCTTTGTGAACTGTAGCGTTGCTTGAACAAGAAAGGCAGAAAAATGAAAAATGTAACTCCAGTCAGGCAGACACAGACAGACATTGCATCATAGCACTTACGTACGATTGTTGAAGATATTGTTACATCTGTGGGTTTACTTTTTTATCATAATAGAAATCTACATGTATATGTCCCCCATGTTAGGACAGTTGTGTATTGGCTTTTATATATACTTCTTATTAATAGCACAAAATTAGCAGATTCGTGTTCCCACTCCCACCAGTTAGCGATATTTAAATGCATGAATCTAACAATAGTGAACAGCTTTGGAATGTACGCAGCTCGATATCAAATTTATATTCATGAGAAATTAGTAGGTATTACATGCATGATAAATGATTCGAAACTGTAAAACAAATTTAACAAGGAGTTCATGAGAGAGGTTTTTAAATGATTGAGTTCCGAATGAAGTAAATAAAAAGGAACAGTTGGATTTTGAATGACCAGATCGGAATAGTACTATTGTAACTTGTAACGTGTATGCATAAACATTCTCAAACTATTTTTGACTGCAGCTTTGATCTCTGTAGTTTCATAGTACATAGCTAATTCATATGATTATGAGATGTCGTGTCGAAATTTAAGTGGTACTATATGGAAATGTTTACACTATATGACACCCAACCCCTTGCAAATTTCGACTGTTAATAAATGCCAATAATAGAAACAAAATGAAATACGCTTTCATAATTTTAAGGTCTCGTCAGTTCATCGTTTTAGTTTATTAATGATTATTCATGCCATTCTGAGTTCATCTTTCATTCTACACTGCCCGTTCACCATTACATTTTTAATTTACTCTGCGTGGGAGTCGTAATTAAATTTTTATATATTTTGAATGCATGTAGTTTGTGCGAAATTGGTCTCATCGAATATGCATATTTTTAACTAAGGATCTAACCAGTAGTAGCTTAAGTTTCAAAATTGTGAAGCATGGTCATCTTGTAACGCGAAATATAACTTTACTTTAAGTTTAGTATATGAAGCGTTCATCTAATTCCTTCATTCATTTACAAGTAATTAGAGAGGAAAATGTGTTACTGGAATTGGACACTCAATGCAATTAAATTCATTTTCTATATTGTTTAAAGTAGCCCAACGTATTGTTATTGTTTTTAAAATGCAAGAATAAGAACAATGTACTGATTATGAGAACAAAGTATAAGTTTATAGCTAGCATTTTACGTTTACTTTTTACGGCATGTTCATGCATGCATGAATTTTATGCGTATACTTAAATTTTGAATCAGTGCTATATATTTTACTGAAAACTAAGTATTTATTTCACTGTATAAAAAACCTCTCATAGAAATCACATTCATAAAACTGCAAAGCTACAAATAAAACTTAAACTCTCAACTAACTGCTTTAACATTTAAATACATTTTTTGGTCCACCATCATCACACGACAGACCTCGTTAAACATATATTATTTCAATTCTCGTGCTGCTTGCTGAAATATGGGGTCCAATCCAACCAGCACTTAGAACTTTCCAAACTTATATTACATATATTAGTCCATTATATCGTACAAATATCTAGTTCTACTTTCAGTTTATAAACTTAACACAATTGGCATAAATACGTGTAAAAAATAAGTCAAATTATATTTATCACACTATATGTATATCTTAACAGACTATTGTATTGTATACATACAGATTACAATTACATCATTTGTTCATATCGATAAATCAGAAACTATACATATATTGCACTATCGCATCTTATGAATAGTGGCCATTAGTATTTGAGATTAACTAATGGATTGACACATAAAACATTGCTTGCGAACAATCTTTGCGATTGATATTTTGATATGGTATCGAAATTAAATTACTAGCATAAAGAATTAAACGATTGTTCATAAAATCAACAATGCAGGTTTTCCCATTCCCCATCCACATAGCGCTGACCTGGAGCACACTCTCTAATTGTTCCATTGCTCCGTACGCTACTTCCATGACTGCTCAAAGACTGCCTGTGGTACCCGACGCCCCCTCCTTTCTTCAGGTGTCCACCAGAATTTACTGATACCGTCAAGTTGCTTTCTGACGAATCACTTGCACCCATTGTTGTCAAAATTGCCATTCGTGGGTAACGAATTATGAAGGAAAATAGGACGGAAAGGTGAATTGCACTCAGTACGAAATTCAAAATAAGCATGGACAACTGCGAAATTTTCTCTTCTTCCTTTAAAACGTCGTAGGCGATGACTAATAGTGAAACGTGAGTGAGGATAATAAGAACCTGGAGAATAGTAAAGCCACCCACGCTAACTTTCAAAAGTCTCAGTGACCTCTGTAAACGAAAATTAAATACCGTTATAGTTTAAAAAATAAAAATGCATGTTTCATGTTTTTCCTGTAAAGATTCTATGCAGAATGCATCGCTTTGTATTACCTTTTCCATTGCTCTAAATATCCAACATCCAAAGCTAAGAATGAGAATTCCATACATCATCAATATTATGGCTAAATATAGGACATATGACTACAAAAACATAAAAGACAACTAATTAGGACCCGAGCCTTGTGTGAGTTGTGTAATTACGCGTTTTAGCTATTAGTGATTAACCAATTCACTTACGTCAATGTCCAAACTCTGCATTCTGTCTAAGGGCATACTCCACAGCAAAGCCATTTCTCTTATTGTAAGGGCCAGCCCAAGAAGCTATAACATTTCAATCATGTAAAAAATCTCTTTAATTAAGGGTTATTCACAAATAAATCGTTTTCACACAAGTCAATAAAATCAATGTAAGTACTCCAGAAATTTTAAAATTTTCATATATTTTGACGTGCGTAATAATTGCTTTGCATGCATTTTTTCTTTGGGTCTTTGATAAAAAAACATCCAATTAAATTTGAGTTCTTTCTTGCTTGTATTTTATTTATTACACAAAAGTTTGATCCAAAAAATTTAATCACTGCAAATAATCTACATATTCTTTGTGCAAAAAATGTAATTTCTAAATGCAATCACATCTCATTTCATTGATTTATTTACATGTTCTTTTGATTGTAATTTTTGGAAGTAGAAACTAGGCTAGATATACATTTCATCAGAGCAAAAATAGTATTTCTTGCATATAAAGTTGATTCAGCGTGACGAAAACCGAATCTTAATATGAAAAGTGAATTAAGAAGTTTAAATTTTCATATATATTGATCTCAACTAATGACATGTACAAAAATAACTTTGATTAATCATCGAACCACTCTATCATAACTTTTTTGCAAATTGCACCTACATACAACACATTTTTTGATTAAGTGCTATCAATCATTAAACAAATGAGAGGTAGCATTGAATGAGTGTTACAAATTTCATATCAAAGTTGGATTCAAGACGATGCCACATTTGTAATCACAAAAAAAGGAACAATGCAACGCATTTTAACAACATGGCTTTTACATATTGTGGCTTGCAAAGTTGCAAGACAAAATTTGACACCTAATTCTAACATCTTTGGCTTCTGTTGTTACAAAGTTTTCTACAATCAAGATATTTTGTTCTCAAAATCAAAAAGTAGGATAAGGTGCTGTTGTTTGCGAATAGTATAGTGAATACATCGTAAAAACACAGTTCTCTGTGGCTGGCAGGTCAGCCAGGGTTTTCAATTATAATATAACAGCATCGTTAACATGGCATTGGAAAAAAAGATATGAATAGAGCTCAAGCTGAGATAATTTTCAAACAATCCTATCTACTTTTTCTTTCGTTTCATATTTGTCGACAATTTTTTTCGTAAGTTTCTTTTGACTACGTCATTCAGAATATGAGTATTATAAGCACTCACACGCATAATGAAAATGAATATTAAATTTTACAACAATACATTGTTATTGTGGCCAAAAATGCTAGAGTCATAATTGCCCTCATCCAAAAACATCAACGCGCCGTCGTCATTATCATTACTAATTTCAAGTTGCGTTTTAGCATATTAAGGCCCCTTTCCCTAAAAATTTCGGCCATTTTTATTTTTTATACATCACGTTCTCTACACGCAGACTAATATCGAGTTCTCTCGATACTCTATTTTTAAGAGACTACACACTGCTCCACTGACTGCATATTTTTTTACTTGATTGGATTTTGGCCAATGCCAACTTGCTATCAAGAAGAATGAGATTTTAATATGCATATTTGAAAGGTACTTGATATCTTTGCATTAATCACAGTTTAGTATCTTTTCGCACCACTCAGCAATCAAGAATACCTTAAGCTAAACTTCTATTCATGGTTGTTGTAGTTCAATGAATATGAAAAATACGAGCAATTGAAATTCGGCTAAAACTTTCTTCGCAATAAATTTTTTAGGTGAATAGTGAAACTGAGACTAAAGTAATTACTTCGAAAAAATATGCACTCATTATTGATTTTTCACTTACGATTTGAGCTGACGTTCCAAAGTACGCTGCTCCGCGTATCGAAAGACATATTACGCAACACATTTTGGACACTTTCTTTTAAAAGGGTACTTCAATGAAAATAACACGAATGACAAATTTCCGATGGATTTAATAAATTATTTTAATGAACACGAAATGCCAATGAAAGGACAATGTCCTTAAAAATCACAACACACTTGTCGCACGGCACAGCATTCCATTTTGTTGTTTAAGTTAAAATCAAATGAAAGCACTTTGATAAAAAAATTCTTTGATTTGGTTTAAATCTATTGTCAACTTGGACAGGAAGTTGGCATCCGCAAAGAAATAATGTTGACCAAACAAATAAACAGTACAATGAAACTTTAGGATGTTTATCAATCAAAACTGCAAAATTGCATTTGCACTTTGTTTGGTCTTCTTCTTTGTATTCCACAATCAAATATTTTCATGCACACACGAGACCCGATACCCGATGTATACTTAATGTAACTGCAATTGCACTTGACTTCAGAAATCAGATCAAGAACAACGAAAGGAAACTTTTAGCTACACGATTCATATTGTACCGTTTTTCACTATCCTGTGCAAATCTTCCAACACACTGCTCCAAACATCCGCTCCCTTTTCCTTTAAACAGAACCGTTTATCAGCTCACAAACAAGCAGTTCCTAAACGTGCGTCTTATTTCTCACAACTTTCATAAGAAAATGACAGAACCATAGCTATTCGCATTTGCAATAAAATGCATATGACATGACTGTAGGAGTAATATCATCACCACATCGTTAAATTTGTGTGCGTGTAATGTTCATTTAAGAAAACACATTTCCTGGGTGAACACCCGTATTTCTTTACTCACGCACACGAGATCACAAATATGGAACGGTCACAATCACAATTCGTTAAAAAAAGCGTATGTATGAATGTATCAGCTAAAGGAAGAGCTTCAGTATGAAAAGTCCTAATATATTGACGGACACCTCAACAACGGGAGCAGTACATAAACCACAAAAAGACTTTTTATTTCTTCGTCTCACAGAAACGGATTAGCTGGTTCTGGGTCTCAGGTATCAACACAACACACCTCTCTCTGCATAATTTTAATATGATTTGACGTTGATTATAAGATGATCCGGTAATGAACAAGTTGTCATTTAAAAATTATGCTTTAATCTGTGGTAACAAAATAATAACGCTACTCACGCTTACACTGTATAAATATGTAAAAATAAAAAATCAACACGATATCGCGGTTTTTTCTTTCATAAAGAAAAAAAAGTTGCAGCACTGTATCTGAATCCAGCTAGCGGTAAATTGTATTAAATTTTTCTCAAACAATAACAACTTTTTTCAACTTGTTTCCTGCTCCTGCTTAGATTTTCTTTCAACTTTCAACGGAGAAATGCTTGCATGCACAAAACAATCACAATAAAAGTCAGTCACCACTGTCCCACACCAACTTTTATCCCATATTTCTATAACATATCTGTCATATTCACATTATTACTTCAGTGACCATCACGTCCTTTACCTTGACTTTTGTTGGTGTCGGGTTGGGAAAACTGGCCAAGCTGGCTTTATTTTCACAGGTACTTTGTGCACACCTGTATTTCTATCTCCACGTTTTTAAAACTCTCTACCTTATTATGCAGGTAGATGTTTTTGTCCTATTCATGTTTCAGTAGTCGGACAGATCGACCAACTAACACACAATATTTAACACACAACAACACCGCTGCACTAACAATGAATGAGAAGTTTTGAATACCTACGTAGAAAAACCTGGCATCCAAAACGAGCCGAGCCAGGGTTAGGCTATAAAGGTAAAAAATGCATGCATAATTCAATAACTCTTTCTATTTAAAAAATTGACAGCTTATAGTTACGCACGCATTGTAAAAAATGTTCAAGAATACACACCGCTCCGCTCAAGTTTATATTCAAATTGACTGAATAAAATTTTCAACAGGGCAGTATAAAGGTGATGGGAAGGGAATGTAGTGTAATGATGGCAATGCGATGATGATGAGATGAGCAAGCAAGAAAACCTGATGAAGGGATGAGAGTGAGAAATGCAGAATAATAATCACTACTATTTTTTAGTGTAATCTTTAGGGACGATTGCCAAGTGGTCCTGCATAAAATTATCAGAGTACAGGGCTTATAACACAGTGCCAATAATTATGTTGTTCTTGAAACTGACTTTAGTAACCTAAAGACTCTCTTTACAAGAAGCTGCGTTCGCTTGTTGTGATGTGATTACCATTAAACTCAAGATTTATCCCTTTTTTCTAGCAACAAGAATGAAGTAAAAAGAGAGAAAGGCTGAAAAATCAAGTAGATGTAAAAAATAGAGTCGTTACTGGTGTTTTACATTCTTACATTTTTTGTGTTGCTTATCAGTACTCTCCTTATGCTCTTATGCCTTTTTTCTTCCTTTTCTTCATATTATCGCATTATAAGAGAACAATGTAATACATTACAGATTGCAAGTGCACTGCAGTCCATTCCTTGTATCTAAAGCTTACATAAGCCTTAGTTTTAACTTACAATTTTTTTAGGTCTTCATCTTGACTTGAAGCAGCATTTTTTGTAGCAGGATATGAATGAAATGTTCGAGTTTGTATATGTATGATTTTTAGTTGGCCGATAATACCAACGAATTCCTGTTCACACTAAAAATTATAAATCATTTTAGCTGCACAAAAGCTGTTGTAATAACAATAAATGAAGTTTATAGCTAACACGTAGACATAGTTTTTGGTAGTTTTTAAGAATTTATCTGAATATGGGACAAAGTACGAAAGAAGAAGTAGCTAGTGTATGTGTTTCGTTTATTGTTTGGCTGCAGAAAAGTTGTTTTTAAGTATGTTATCTTATGATGAGATCCAAACTTTGAAAGCAAAAATGTAGGAACTTTAAAAAAAAACTATGCCAAAACAAAGTGAATAGGACAGAGAGCTTGTATACCTTTTTGCCATTGTTATGCGCATTGCGCATAATAGGTCATACAATACACAAAAAAAGAATGCAAGCTTCAGTTTAAGTCTTAAGTTCAAACCAGCAGACAGAAAATCCTAAACAAAGATCTGCAAATCTTGTGTTTTTTTCTGCTGTGTGCAATATGCATGTACAATGTACGTGCATAATATGTATATTTTTGTATCTATGATGCAAGTGAACAAAAATTGTTTTACAAAGTTTGCATATGCAACTGTAATGGTGATGACTGATGATAAGTCATTTCAGTACTCTTCTTACGAAAATATGAAAGAATGTATAATTTTTGTAGTCTCAATCCGTCAGTTTAGTATAAAATGTGTTACAAATAAGGAACTGCATTATTTCAGATAGACAGCAGAACGTTTCATATGATTATGAATTTTTAAAGAAACATGAGTGATGATGAGCAGTCATTGTTTTACTATTACGCTTGCAATGATGATGGATGCATTCTTTAAATTTGAGCGTACAAAAAAAACATAAACGAAACAAGTGAAAAAAATAACAATAATTATCAAAAAGGAAATGTGTTGTTTTCCTGTAAACTACATAGTAGTTCTTATTTTTACGATACGCACAAAATTGTATAACATGAAAAATAAAAAAATAAATCATTTTTCTACAAGCAATATAGTTCATTCCCTGTTTTTTTTGGTTTGTATACAGATGACGAGTTATGATTGCGATATGATATGATTTGATGATGTACCCAGAAAAGTGCTCGCGTACTAACAGTTAATATAGTACAACATATTTTTTCGGTTCACCGCTGTAAATTACTACAATATGTTGTGCTGTGTCTGTATAATGAAAAATGGTTTCGTTCGTGGTCAGCCGCAAACAAGAGAAAGCAATAACTGGTTGAAGGAAGTGTATGCATGTATTTTTTTGTCATAGAGTTTTGTTGTAGATTGTCAGTTAGCCCGCTTTGCCCTATGCAATGCGGTGCGTTTTCCGTCTCATCGTC
>JAQFXM010005564.1:0-14719 GCA_034693345.1 Entomobrya multifasciata | reverse complement strand
ATAAAAAACTATAAATTTGGCTGGCTTCCCGAAATAACAAAATAATGCCAATAGAAAACCTAATACCCAGATTTATTCGTAAAAATATACACATAAGAGAAAAGTGGAAAGCCTTAGATTTCTCAATTACAAAGTATAGGAATTTTTATCAGCAAATTCCATAATGAGCTTTTAAGTTTTTTGAATAATTGGAAAGCTGGTTGGACGTAAATAAAATTGACCTATTTTTGTACATGGTTATCGAAAGTAAACAATACGAAGCATTTAAACGTCATGTTATAAGTTGATTTCTCGTATTTTCTAGATTAGTTTTGGGCAAATCACTACAAAACATATTTTAAAGCACAGTAGTGGAAAACATCTGAAAATATGAAACTTAATTGTAATAAATGACTAGCTATATTTAATATTTAAAATGTATCTACTAAAGATATATCCAAGTTGTAATTCCAATTACGCCAAAATTCATTTATTACGCATAAAACTATGACACACTCAACATATTGACTGCAAATATCAGATAATACACAATTTTTTAAAACAGGAAGTCACATAAGTCGTACGTAATAGCTTAGTATGTACAATTTTTTTTGTCTGACGTAATTTTGGTTCCAGCTTTCGTAGTAAAAAGTACATGATGTTAACTATTATATTGTTCTTCTTTGCGGACTATTTTTCTATTTTTTATTGAACAAAATTTTATACAATCTATTGATTAAATTTAACTTAACAATGAACAGTTTTACTACCAAGATTTCAGAAGTTTGTCCTAATTAGAACTATTTACAGTCCCAATCCGTGTTCACTCCTTATAAGGTTTAGGCTTTTAGTAACAAATCCCTCACATTATAAAACATTCTTATTTATTCATACTATCAGTTACCCAAAGACTAAAAAGAGATATCGAATTTATGCTTTTTCTTAAATGGATTACTTGACATTGCCACCCTTGTCAGCAATAATATTTTGCAGAAACTGGAAGTGTTATTTATTATTCAAACATTTCCTCGTATGATCTTTTAAGCTTTGATTTGAAGAATACGATTTACCGCACTGCTCACAATTGAAAGGCTTTTCACCCGTATGAGTTCTCATTTGATACGTATATGTACGTTTTTGCACAAATTTTCTACCCCACAAAGTACATTCATGATTTCATATTTGCAGATGGGCATCATTTTGATGAGTTCTCATTCTACTTCCATATACAAACAGTTCCTGTCTCCATGTTCAGTACAATATGTTCTGTTGTCTCATATGTGATTCCAGAATAGGGAAGTACAATACTAATTATTAAACTCGCGTTATTTGTGAAAAAAAAACATTTTTAATATTCTTTCAAACATATTTTCCACAAATGAGGACAAGCATTTTAATGTTATATTTATCCTAAATAAATTCAATGCATTTTATAAAATTTAGTTCTATGTTAATTTGCTTTAAAGAAAATGACTTTTAGTTAAGGATATTTTTATACGGCACACAAAAGACACCAAAAATTTACATTTCACATGTAATGTTATATTACCCGATTTATAATATTCTTACAAAACTGTATTGAACGATATTAATTTTGAAAAAAAATCAATAAATTTGGAAGGGAAAAAACATTGCGAGGTTTGTTATGAAACGACATTAGAACAAAAACGTTTTAATTTTTTTAAATTTGTCATGAATCCTAAGAACTTGCATTCCCATTTTACCAATTACAGTAAGCTCTTTCTACAAATTTCAGGACGACCACATTCTCTGTTATCTTTTTGAGGCATAATTTTAATGAATTTGCTCTTTACATTGCACTTTAATGCTCCAACACATCACAAGCAGTTCGTTGTCTACCTAAAACATTACGGAAAGATATTACGGCTACAACAAAATATTTCGCTTAAACTTTACATAAAGAATTTTCAGTTAAGTTGGTTACGTTTAAACACATATTTTTGCATATTAAGTACTAAATTTCATAGGGTTTAAGTACATACATGAATAAAAAAAATCATGTAATTATTTGTTTTTAGTTTCTGGACTTGCGCCTCCAAGTACGTTTTGTAGAAACGGAAAATCCCGTTTATTGTTCAAACAAACCTTCGTGTGACCTTGCAGTAACTGATTCGCGGAAAATGATTCACCACACTGCTTACATTGGAAAGGTTGTTCTCCCGTATGGATTCTGAGATGATATGTTAACGAACCCTTCTGAGCGTACCTTTGGCCACACAAAATGCATTCGTGATTTTTTATTTGTTGGTGAATTTCCTTCTGATGTGTCTTCAAATCTCCTTCATAAGCAAATGATTTTCCACACAACTCACACAAGTTTGACTTTGATTCGCTGTGAATTCTTATCATGTGCTTTTTCAGCACATCTACTCTACCAAACATCTTCGGGCACAATTTACAAATCAACAAATTATTTTCATGAGCTCTCTCGTGTCTTTTCATATTACCTTCTCTCTCAAATGATTTATCACAAATTTTACAACGGTAAGGCTTTTCTCCTGTGTGTAAATGCAAATGTAGTTTGAGGACACTATTAGTTGAAAACGAATGATTGCATAGAAAGCATTTGAAAGGCGTTGTGGTTGTGTGAAAGTTCATGTGCCTTGTCAAGCCTTCTTTTCTCGCGAATAGTTTTTCACATATGCTGCATTTGTGGGTTTTTGTTTCATGTATATACTTTTGGTGTCTTTTCAGATAAAGCTGTTGGGTAAATATTTTGTCACATTTCTGGCAAGTAAAAGTTGTAGGATCTGAATGTTTTACATTGTGGAGTTTAAGCCCGGAGAGGGTGTAATAGGTTTTATCACACAACGCGCAGAAATGTGGCCTTTCCCGAATATGTGAACGGTAGTGCGCAAAGAGACATTGTTTAGTTAAGTACTTAGAGTTGCAAAATAAACAGTTATAAGATTTATTGCCATGATCACTTAAAAGACTTAAACTAGACTGATAGGGAAACATTTTTACACTGTTGGTCATGTTGGGCTATGCTATCGTATCCAATCATAATATTTACCAATTAGCACAACCACGAATTCGTAACTAAGGGTAATAACTTCTGCTATATTTTGATTGAACAAACTCAATACACGATCATCTTTACCTGAAACAGATGGTTTATTTTCAGGTCTTTCCTTTAGAATGTATGAGAAAATTTTGACAAAATTAACTTATTCACTTATGGTTCTGAATATATATTTTTTAATTAATCACTCATTCGCGTTATTAAAAATTAGTTGAACTGTTCGTTAGCGACAGGTCTAAATTTCTTTAAAACTTCGTCTGAGTAAAGTCAGATGTACTTTGTCAGCGCTAAGCAAAAGTGATACCTCAAATTAGTTTGAGATATGAGATAAATTACAATTAGGTAATTTATTTTTGCTATGGAAAAGAGATACAAAAGAACTTAAACATACACGTAACACAGGTAGCCACACCTTTTTTTAGTGAAAGCAAAAAAGAATTGTATTTGGGGTGTAGTAAAACTTCAAATGTACACTGCCGTACCACAATTTAGAATCAGTAGAAACAAAACTACACAGGGTTGATTCACAGCATTACCTTATACTCGGTAAAGTGTCAGCTGATATTTGTACTAAGGTGTTTGTGTGTGCCAAGTGTCATCATCAATAGGTTGCACTTCGTGATGTATTTGATTTCTGATCGTGTTATTACAACTAAAGTTTTTGATGAATACGGTTGAAAATTCAATTTTGTCATACTTGACTAGCTTGTAAATCTTCTGTTAACTTGATGGTTTACTGAAATAAAGTGTGAGCATGTATTTAAGATGCATTTTCATTTAATTTGCATGCATATAAATGGGACCAGCACTTATTTTTATGTACATTTTAGCATTATTAACTGCTTTTAAATTTTATGCAGCATAATATATTTCGTGTTAGTTATTTAAATATGTCAACAATACCTTCAACAACATAAAGTTCACTTGCATGTATGGGATAAAGTTAATCTAAGATATACGTACCAACTATATTAGCGATGTTAATTAAATAAAGCAAGGCTCTTACATCCCCATAAAACAAAATAGCAACACATGATCATTTAAATTATAACTGTTAAAATATTGTTGTTGAGCATGCTCATATCTATGCAAACTGTACCTCTCCAGAAATGATTTTGTTTCTACACATTTTGGACCGAAAGTCATAACGAATAGCTTCGTGTTTAAATAATTTGATAAATAATAATAATTTTTAAATTCCCTATTAAAATGATGAATTCTGGTAGTTTTCTTTACAAGTGACGTTTGGCCAAAGTGTTGACCAACACGTGTGAATAGGTAGAACACAACAAGGCTTTTGATGCATAAAATGCTGTGTTGCGTACTAGTATTGAAGTTATTTTTGGAAGATTCTTGCGAACGTTTCACAGTAACCAAGTGCTGCTGAGCGAGTATCCAAGTATACACGCAATGTTTTATATTGATATTTTAATTACATGCACATAATATCAAGTTATTATTATCATATCATGCACATCTAACACATATTCTTTACTTAAGTCATATATGTGATCCTAACGTAAGGTTTTGTACGGCATATATACATGAAACCGATTTCTCACTTTTTTATAGGCCACCGAATCATATAGTTATATGTAAACAAAGCTAAATTGAATGAAATTAAACACTTTCGAATGTTTTATTTCAATATTTTCAACGATACGAGAAGAACCGTACGAATAACTTACGATAATGATTACATACGACGTATCGGATATTTAATCACTAATCATGTGGCAGCTAGAACAATCGAACAACCATAATGCTAAAAAAGAAGATATATATGTTATATGCACTATACTATTATCTACCTTTTCTTTCAATTTATCTATGAACTCCTATTTGTAAATTTATGAATGATGAAGTTTGCCAATAAAACTATATATATTTAAGGAAGCTGCGAGCGTTGTCAAGGAATAATTTCTATAGGCTCGAAGTTTCGCTTTAAACTGAAATCCTGGTCAGGAGCAAACTAACAAAAACAATTATTAGTTTTTAATTATTGTATTTGAAAAACTACAATAATACCAAACATATTGCTAGATAGTTGTAAGCATCCTTTAAATGTGCGGAGGCCTTTTGTGTATGTGCATATTTTTACTTCAAATAATTGTCAATAGAAACCGAAATAATCTGATAAATAATCTAAACCCGAACAGTTCTGACTCTGAATTTCATTTACTTTCTGACTGAAACATATTTCGCGTTAGAATCGGCTTTTTTCGATCACAGCTTTTAGTCGAACGCAAATCCGAAGCCTTGGTCATGCTTCATTACCTAATATGACTTTTCAACACTATAAATTGTGAAATGAGACTTAGTGAAGATTCATGATTTATCTTCGTGTTTTCTTTATGCTTTGACAAGACTTGATCATTTTATGTCTAGTAAAAGTGCCAATACAATTTGATTTTACTTAAATTGGCCAAATTGAATACAATTTAAGTAAACTATGAAATTTTTACTAAGGTTGTGGCTATTTGTTAAGTTAAATAGTTATTCGATTTCACATTTCTACTTTTAACGTTTTCGGAGAAAATAAGACCGTAAAATTTGACGGGAAAACGAATTAATATTGAATACAAAATTTACAAACATGTGTAAATCACCGGTCTGATCTTCGGTTAGGGCTATTGGACCCATTGGGCATTTTAGGTCATCATCACATATCAGTGATCATGCGAAAACTACTCATTTTCCAATAACTACGGTAACTCCCAGGGGATCTCAACGTTACCCCACATATTTCACAAGATATTGGTACAAAGTTCGTCTTTCGTTCTAAATGATAATAACGCTCGACGCTTTTCTTTTTTAATGGTGGAGTCGGCCCTTCCCCAACTTTTATATTATATACCTGTCGTTTACGCACCAGAAGATATCCGTTACTATTACAAGCTTTACCCCAAATGTCACAAATATGTTGACCTGGAATAGCGGGATGGTTCGCACAGATGATGACCGTTACGGGTGCTTCGATGGTAGAACACTGTTTTCACATTTTAAATATAGTTAAAATTTATATTTATGATTGTATAAGACAAATTGCATAAAAAACCAAACGTTTAACTACCTTCGTCACAAAATCGAAATTCAAATTTAGGTACAGTTATTGGAGGTATCTTTTCAGTTTTATTAGGTATTTTGCTACAAAAGTATGGAATCTCGTGGATATGCGTTCGATAATGTGCGAAGAGATCTATTTTAATAGCAGAAGCATAGTTACAAAAAACACATTGATGACCATTGTTTTCGATGACCTTCATATTTCAAATACAATTTAACGAGTGATTTAACATTTGATCGTATTCGTCTGCACCGAATAAATACTGGAAAACAAAATATGTTGGATCCATGTTCAAGTATACTATTGTAAGACCAAAGGGAGGCAGAACAAGTAGCTGGTTGAAAATTCCTTGCGCGATTATACGATATTGGACCTCTCTGTGAATGAAACATTTATTATACTTTGAATGTGTATGCGAGTCCATCGCGTAAACTAAAAATTAGGAACAAAATTACTTGTTTGCATAAACATATTCAACTGCAGATAAAACAAATAAATGTGATTACCTCTACAAAGTCGCACTTTTAAATTAACCAAAGCGTCGAATGAAATTGTCAGCTGTTTTGATTGTTGACGTAGTTGATAATTTAACAATGAACAGGCAATGCCCGAGATCATAGCCGCTACATATAATGTTATGTGACTCCAATGCAAAATTGAATAGATTGCTGGTTGAATTAGCGTAAATGGACATAAAACAGCTCCATAAATCAAAAGAAGAATACTGTCCAACGTGTCATAGATAATAAGTCTGTGACCCGATTTGCTGAGTAAAGTTGATTTATCAGTGAAATATAGGGAGAAATCGTGCCAGATGTTTTTGAAATACACGATGGTAAACTAAAGCTACTCCTTCCGGAGACTGAAAAAATCGTGTACAGATGTACAAGAAACCAGCATTTTTACCGTCAGATGTGACCATTTTGTAAATTTTCGAAGTCTTAATTTTTTCAGCAAACTACAGAAAGTTGAATGCTTTGCAGCAAACTAATTCAAACTCTGAAGGTTTATTGCAGTAAAGCGTCCTTTCTTATTTTAGTTCCAGTATCTACTTTGCTTATGAAATTGGAAAGCGTAATAGTTATAATTGGTATTTTTGTTATTTGTGAAAACAAAATGTTTAATATTCTTTCATACATATTGCATGGAAAGGAGAACAAGCAGTTTCATGTTTTGTTTATTCAAAATAAATTTGGGACCAGTTTAAATTGAGTTTGTTGCTAATATGTAATATGACAATAATTTTTTAAGCAAATGATTGCTTTATGCAACATAAAAATTGCTCTCCAAACTTGATTTACAACCTGTACAAATTGTATTACGTGTATAATTTTTATAATATTAATAAACCTGACAACAGGATATAGAGTACTTGCGACTTATCAGTTAAAAGCTGGTTAAAATAGTTGTTATTTCATCAAAAATAAAAATAAATTTTGATTTTGCACATTTGAATGCCGTTAAAGTTCTTATTTGTAGAAAATTCAGAGTTTTAACTCGTTTTGGCGCTAAAATGGGTCAACTTTTTGACCCGAAAAATTTCAGAATTATATAGTTTTAGTATATGTGTTTATCTATAGACTAATACTGCATGCTTTATTTTGAAATTTTAAAAATAAGTTGACCCAGATCACGGGTCAAGCTTCCTGACCTCAAAAAATATGCATAATAATTGGCTTTGTTAGTAATGTAGTCCTGCCAAGTTTCATTAAAATCCATTGAACAGGTTAGATAGGAGAACATGCTGAAGTTGTGACCTTCAAAGCCCTCTGGGGACAAACGGGTTAGGTCAGGTCAACTGAAACTTTGCAGAAACATGTCTCTATATAAGGGCTACTTACCCTGAAAATTTGAGCTTATGATGTCATATTAAAGTTTTTTGACCTTTGACCTAACTTTGACCTGGGTCAACCGATTTACCTGACCAACGAACTCATCCAAGCAGGGATGCATATGTATCGATTGGTGAAATCAGAATTTGAAAATCTTGATTAGTTATTGAGTTATCGTGCGAACAGACAGACAGACGGACAGACAGACAGACGGACAGACGGACCGAACAAAATTAATACTTGCGAAAAGTCGCAAGTAATAAGTCAAGTATACAAATGTAAGAAGCACTCCATCTCAAGTACACATTTCCATAGAATATATTCAACAACATTACTGTAAGATTTACCTGGTGGTTTTTAGAAAACTAAGTTGAATCAAACTCAATCCTTCCCTGAGGAGTAGCACATTCAACAGAAAAAGAAAGTCCCGGCATATGTGTATGCATTTCATATATACAATATTAAAATCGCACCAAACCCAAGAGTCCTCCTTTGTTTCTTGGTTTCGGTAGGCCCCAGCAATACACAGACATCATTATTAACAAATACGAGGAGGTTTTTAAAAATAATGATTAAATTTTCTAATGGGGTATCTCAGGCATTTATTTGTGAGCGAATCTTTTTACAATAGGCAATCGAGAATGAATTAGGCATGGTCAATTTTCATGGCTTTCATAGAGTTGAGCCCAGTCTCCAACCTCATCGTATCTAGAAACCTTAAATTTGTGTTTGTACATCTTCATATGGCACCCAAATTACAACTGGCCAAGATAGTTTATGAAAAACTGATCATTAACTTTGTCATTAAATAAAAAACCTCCACGTATATGCTTAACAAATATCCAGGGCTTTTAGGGTGTAAATGTAGTACATAGTACACTATGTAAAATGTGCGTTTGTTAAAGACCGGATATTAACCAGATACACTATATTGATTTTTTGGATACAATGTGGCTTCTCTTAAAAGTACCTGCGGGAATTTGTGATGCTTAATTAATAATTAGCAACTGCTAACCAAAGGCAAGTAGGTAACCAAAAGTAGAACAGTCAGTATAAGGCCTGTAGAATGAGGAGTGAAGGTTTTTATAAAGTTATATATATTCTGTTAAAGTAAACTACAGCTTTCATTTGTTGTAGAATGCTGCTGGCTTGTAATTTTTTACAGTTTTGAAAATATTTACAAATGAATGCATGCTTATCTAAATCCAACTAAGGCTGAGTGAAATAAAAAGGGTTGAAGACAGAGGATCATCATGAACATTACTATTACAGAGAATTGAGGTACAATCCTTCATCTTTTCACAACAAGTGTGGTAACAAAGGCCATTTTTATTTGGGCATGCCTTTTAAATTTCCAGAAACATTCCCAGTAAAACACTCGAACTCTATCATTTCAGCTAAAGAAAAGTACTAACTATATTTTCATGTTTGCTAACTTTCTACTTTACTCACTTTTTGGCAATTTTTTTCCTGGAAATAAAAAGAATGCGCATAGAGACAGGAACTGAGAGAGAACGTGAGAGAGGGCAAACATGTTGAAAACACGCAACCATTTTATTATACCTTAACCTTTGTACAAAATAGCTTTACTTAATACATCCAACAAAATCGAATTGCCATGGTCTTTTAGTAGAATTAAAAGACTAATGATATTTTTATTATTATTGAACTTATTATATTCACATATCATTAAGCGGGATTTATTTTACTACTCCAAATGATATACGTACATAAGCGATTGGAGTAACATCGGATTTATCTCAAAGTGGCAATGATTACATGGTAGAATCATGTTGGTTAGTTAGTGTACAGTACAGTCCTTTTTGTTTGATTTTTTTAACAGTTACAGTCAGCAAATTTTAAGATGAGACGTTTTGTGCATTTAATTTCGAACGATCATAGTAAACAAGATCATCAATAATATTTTAAAACCCACACGTTAATAGAAAGGCAATACAATACTTAACTTAAAACTAACTTTACATTCTAAGTTAGCTACAAGCATTTTTGTAAAAATTAATTGATTGCTCAGTTACCCTGTTCTCGCGCAAAGTTTGACATCGCACGATTACAATTTTAAAGTCAATTATCTGCATTTTTTTCTGATTGAACAAATTTAATAACGGGTTGGACCCCCATTAGCTGCTATGACCGCCTCCAAACGCCTGGGCAACGAATTCACGAGATTTTGGGTGACCTCCGGGGCAAGTTTACTCCAGCATTCCCGAACCTTGTCTTTAAGGACACGGACGTTGGAAGAAGGCGTCTCACGCAATTTCCGCTTCAAGACATCCCAAAGGTGCTCGATTGGGTTGATATCTGGCGATTGTGCTGGCCAATCGAGCACCTTAACCTTACTTTTCTTGAAGTAAGCCTTGGCTTTGGCAGAGACATGTTTGGGGTCATTGTCTTGCATGAAGACAAAGCTCCGTGGAAGACCGATTTCTCGAACACTTTGTTTGAGATTTCGTTCCAAAAGGTCCACATAAACATCGGCATTCATTTTTGTGTCGATGAAGTCCAGTCTGCCAACTCCCTTCCCCGCCATGCACCCCCACACCATGATACTACCTCCACCATGCTTCACTGTTGGAATTATGTTCCTTGGGTTTAGGGCCTCCCCTTTCTTCCTCCAAACTTTCCTCGCCCCATCAGATCCAAATAAGTTAATTTTGGATTCGTCACTCCAAAGAATGTTATTCCAGAAGTTCATTGGTTTGGAAACGTGTTCCCTAGCGAAGTTCAGGCGACGAAGTTTGTTACGCTTAGAAATCAGCGGCTTTTTCCTAGCTGACCTCCCTCCGAGTTCGGCCTTGTGGACATAGTTTCGGATGGTCTGGGTGCTGACCTCCTTCCCGAATTCCTGTTTCACTTCTTCACGAAGCTTTGGTGCACTAATGAATGGGTTAATGGTAACTTTCCGGAGGATTTCTCGGCTTTCGCGTGGAGTGAAGACAGGTTTTCGGCACCCACGCTTCCCATCTTCGACACGACCACTTTGCTTGTACCGTTTAATGATGCCAAAAACAGTACTTTTAGGCAAGTGGTACTTCTCTGCAAGTTTTGCAAACGATGTGGGGCCATTCTCCTTATCCTCCCAGTCCGCTATGACCAGATCCCGAACCGGAAGTGATGTGAGGTTGTACGACCTCGCCATCAAGCCTGAAACTCCACACAAATTAACTCACATGCTACGTTTTGAACATAAAAATGTCTAACAACAGTTAATTAAAGTTAATTATCCACAAAAAGTAAAATTATCGTTAAATTAACAAGAAATACTTACCTTTACTACTATCGTGCGATTTCAAATTTTGCGAAAATAATTAAATTGCTGAGTTAAATTTGCAATAACTTTTGAATGGGTTCACATATTTTTTAATGTGAAGGCACATTATGATGGGCAGGATTCCTGCTTTGTGTTAATGTAAACAACAAAATTTATCGCGCGTTATTGTTCGCGCGATGCATCAATGACGCGCTGACATGCATACCATCTCATCTTAAAATTTGCTGACTGTAAGTAGCTTAAATGAAAACATCGAATAACTAACTGCTTGGTACGAAATGGAATGGGGCAAGATTGGTAGGCAAGAGGAAGACTTTGAATAAAAAACAATTCGATTTGTTCTATCCGTATGGATACGGTGATGTTCCCGAATAAAAATGATTTTTATAGGGTGCAATGGCAAGGTAACGAGAAGGAAGATAGTAAAGTTGAAAAGGACAAGAAGGAAGCAAACCCGTAAATAAATAAACACACAAAGATTTTTTCTGCTTATTTAACCTTCACTTTTGATTAAAGGCGTATAATGATTTTAGTATGAGCTGTTGTTTTATTTTATTATAATGCTTATTTATTTATTTATTGTTCTTGTTTCTGCATAAGTATACATAGTATTATTGTTAATAGTCATGTAGGAGGATAGTGGTGCAAAGGTCAAATGGGTAGACATTCTTTTACTCTCCCATTATATCATGCTTGTTCTCGTGCCGCACTGTCCTAAGCCCTGACTCGTCCTGTCCTTAACTTACACAGAAATATAACCAAGTGCATGCATATTTCCTTTTCTCAGCTAAATGCGGTCAGTATGCCAAAGCTCTCATCAAAATAACAATCGGAAAGATTGTCAACGCGTTTTGTAGCTTTCTCCGTTCACCTGAATCCGAAAACGAGCATTGTCACAAACTGTCATAACTTCCTGTGTTTCAGTGGCCATGCAGTTAGAATATTCATGAAACATTGACTACGGCTCTGGTAATAATGATAATGATGATACAAATATGAATGGCTAACTTGTTTTGAAGAAAAAAATCGTACGTATATGTAAAGTGCATACATGGTTGCTTATGAATATTCCGAATTTGATTTGTCTTCCGAATGCTGAACTAATTCCATTAAAAACCTTTCTTCTTCCTATCTTTGTCTTAGATTTCCATTGACTACTTCCAGCTATGCCATCAATGCAGTAAAATAAATAAACTAGGATTCTTTAGGCAGTAGTCCAAGAATATTCTACCAGGATCTGGAATTCGCATGCAATTTTATCTTTCGATGCACAAAAAGCAGTAAAAAACCATGCACTTGCATAAGCATATAAACATGACATTCCATTGCGTGTTTTCTTTTCAAAGCTAAAGTGTACAACGAAAACTAAAAGCATGCAGTCAGAAAGAGAGAAAATTACTACACACTACTTCACGCACTCTCAATACCACCGTCAACATTATACCCAAAAACATTCTTCTAAAGTAACTTTCTTTCCAATCATGATCAATCGACACTGTGCGATATAATACATATGTACATGCTATATTTCAGTCTGTCCATTCTTTCATTGATGGTGAAGTAGTGATCAACGAATGGTTGTGTTAGCTAGCAATATTTGACAAAAAAATTCTTTCTGCTTTTATTTTGTCAAGTGAGTTTTTATTATTAGTGAAAGTAAACGTGTGTGAGTAAACTGGAAGTTCATATACGCAATTATGTCACTGTTTACCGCTTCGGTTACATTCCTTTTAATATCACGATGGGAATGAGGACTTTGTTATCAGTAATAATCAGTAATAATAAGGATAATAATAATGATAAAAATTTTGAGCTGACGACATCGACGACTACGTTAGTGATGACAATGACTAAAAGATATATAATATCTGATGGTATTCATTTTATGTGGTGGTGGTGCTTATGCCGATACTTGTCTTGTAGTGTGATGTAGTGGCAACCTCTCTTTCTTTGTGTCCACAAGTCCACATAACGAACGAGATCCATTGACAGATATAATTCATGTGGTTTGGTGAAGACTGGTATGTGTCTGTTTGCTTGTAGTTTATAGCAAGTAGAGTAATGGGAATGGTAAGCAGAACTACTTATGGTGAGCAAAGCTGTTGTTTGTTGTTGGTAGCCTTATATGTTTACAAAAGAAGAAAAAAGTCGAGAGGAGAAAATGGCAAAGAAGAGAGAAATGAAGTGAAATGATTTCATGTAAAATTGACAGGATTTAATCGAACGCTCTTAAATTTTTGACGAGCTCCAATTCCTCTTTTTTTCACTCTGGCACTCACGTTTTGTTGATGGCAGTGTAGCTGTGGTGCGGTGCTGGTGGTGGTAGTGAGGCGATGTACTCAAGTAGTAACAATGAGAATAAGGGAAAAAACGTTTTTGTAAGTCTATATTTCTAGAACTTCTAGACTAGAAGTAGTGTTGAAGGCATACAGTGTATTATTATGATGACGGCGAATGCAAACATTTTTTATTCTATTTCTTTTCTCCTACTCTATAATTTTCCTGCTCGGTCTAATCCAGTCCAGTGGTTCCACCAGTGGCCTGACTTGTAATATAGTAATCATCACCATTGCTTTCCCAATAACCAAGCAAATAAACCATTGTAACAATAACAAAATCGTAAATGACATAAGCAGAAAACCGATGGCTCCTAGAAGCAAGACGTTGACTTTATGAAAGCTGATGGATTGAAAAAAACAATACAATTCACAATAGTTGCCGTTGTACATGACAAAAAAGATACACGCATAAAGGTACAAGAAACAAACAAAATGCATACCTATAAGGAAATTCTCACTTTTGGGAATATTGCCTTTAGATGGCTATCAAACTGTGAAGATTTGTTAGTTGTACATGTGCACATGAGTAATTGAATGAGGATAAAATGAACAATTTAAAAAATTGGAATCAAAGTTTATGTAACAATTTTCAAAGTTTTTCAATACAATTTCTTGTTGTCAGGTAAAGAAGAGCTGAAGTCCTATGGCATTGGCATATGTATTAACCTTAGACATGTTGGTACTAATACTTAATGAGCTGATGGGAGAGTACAACACAAAGGAAGAGAGGTGATAATTCATTTAATAATAATGATGGTATAGCTAGGAAAGGTGGGCAGAAGCGGGGCGGAACGGAATATGCATGTATATTTTTGCGTATAAATAGTTTGAGACTATCCAATATTATACTCCAAAAAATTGAGACATATTATGCCAGTAGATTGGCAGATTTGGCACAAACTATGTAATAATAAAGAACTCAAAATCAACATAATCGTTGGTTTGCTGTTTATCCTTGTATCACCATAACAATTTATGCCCTTTTGTTGTCAGGATGATGAGTTAATATTTTTATTAGAACAAAAGTATATTTTAAAAGTGTACATGAGTATGTAAGAAATGTCGGTCAAGTGTTGAAAACAGTAAGTTTTGAAGATTGCGCGGGCGACGTAGACAAGATGTTGATGGAAGATGGTCAAAGTCGCCAAGTCTCTCATCGGTTTTACC
>JAQFXM010005563.1:0-14720 GCA_034693345.1 Entomobrya multifasciata | reverse complement strand
AACAAGAAAAAGTTATGGGGCTTCAAGTGGTTGACGGTCGACATTTTAAGGATTTTGGTATATCTACCACCACGGTGTAGCAATGAGGCAGCTGCCCGGTTTTTTAAGGTTTTAAGTACTCCCCTAACAACTATGTAAACTATCAAGGAAATCCATGACATGAAATTTTTGGGGTGGTCACGCATGAAAAAACATACTCAGTATATTATGATATTTGTGAATGAAGTATGGAATATGTTTGGTACTGTAAGTGTATCTTTTGCAGTATTCATGTGTTCCTTTGCTACATGCGGAACACTGACGCTTTGGGGGAGAGTTCAAATATTACTATACATTATGTACCCTTGTTTAGCTGTTTTGTCATATGGAATTGTTTTAGTGCTTTCATACTGTACTGGTATAGTTGGAATGAATTGCAAATTAATATATCATCAACTTCGAAAAAATGCGAGAACTTTGTTTATTAAAAAACTCATTAGAAGCTGTCCTAAGATGATAAATGCTAATCTTGGACCCTATGGGGTTGTAGATTCAAGATTAGGAATTCTTATTTGTGACGATATGATTCAAAATACAGTAAACATACTGTTGACTATTAGTTATTCTTAGTTGGGTTTTATTTTAGATGGAATTTTTTTGAGTCCAATTTAAAATACAACTTAAAGCATAGAATTATTTTACTTACATTATATTATCATATATTATATCATTGTATTATTTAAAATAAATATTACATAAAGTACCAAATTTGAAAAACACATCTTAATATACTAACTTATTCTAACTTAATATGTCTATTAATATTTTTACCTAAACATCAAAAATAAAAATATTCGGATGTGTATGCTATTTTATAGGTCGATTTATTAAACGAAATTTTCAGTACATTACAGCTTTATGCATAAATTTATATTATTTTTAATATCTTACTTAAGTCAATGTTTCAGTAAAACAGTGTGTTTGGAGTAAAGATATTTATTGTGAAAAAAGTTTTCTCATTTACACAATCATAACTAAGTAAATCGTGGTGCCGTTAACGTGGCGCTTTTTTCATGGGTTTTAAGCTTTAGACATATTTTCCAGAACTTCTTAAAGTTATTTTTTTTAAATTAGTTTTGGTATCTATGAGTCTAATCAAGCATGGTTAAACAAGAACAGGAAATCATGTCATTTAAAAATAAGAGATTTATTTTTAGATAAGCATAACGCAAAGCAAAATAATCAAATGACTTACATTAAAGCGAATATATATTTTACCGATTTTCATTATAATTTAACTTTGTTTCAAAATGACACAACGCATGCTAAACCGATACTTATTGTAGGCAATAACTACACTAACCAACATCAAAACACAATTTGATGGTAATTTTTTAGTCGCGTTACCATATGACAATTTATCGCTGCCCGATAAAATTATTTGTTGATGTTATTGATGGAAAGTAGTGGAATTTTGAAATTAAAAGTATTCGTCATACATAGGAATGATTTTTTCCATAAACTTGTCTTAAGGATGTATTAATAGAAGTTATTGATTTGAATTTATTTTCTAATTTTGAAAGAGATAAAGCTAAACAACAAATTTGTGTGTATTCATAGCAAAAGGTGGCGTCAGTGTTCCTTTTATAAGAGCCTCTTTTAGCTCCATTTTCTTGTTACACGTTGGGGAAAACGGGTTATGTTGAAAGCACAGTAAAGCTAGTATAAAATTCTCGTAAGCTGGTTTTAGTAGTATTTACTGTAAATACTGTATACGGCTGTAAAATATTGTCTTTTATATCTTGATGTTTAATGTGCAGTCTAGGCCCAAGTGTCTATATAGACACCCAGGGTGTCTATATAGACACTTTCGAAAGTGACACTTTTTGATATTCTTTGGTAATCTATTATCGAATCTATTCTATCGGAAACATAACATTAATGTGTAAGATGATTGCCAAAAATATTTTCCTACAGTCACAATAATTATGGTTAATCCAATCAAACCATTAATTTAATTGTTTTTATGCTAAAAAGCGTTGGCACAGACATGTTTTCTGAAAAACTCACAAATTGGTTAGAAAGGACTAAAACATTCTGATATGTTTTTGTCTTTAAAAAATATTTAACTCCAGAAAGAAAGTATCACAGCTTTAGATAAATATAAATATAATCTAATATTTTAGTTATAGTGCTTCTAGTGGATTTCCTAATATCTTTATGACTTCATGCTAACTTCAAACTTCAAACTTATTCATAATGATGTCTTTTAGTTTCCAATTAAAATGAAAGGAACTTTAAGATAGTCGGAATGAGGCCTGCTACTTCAATGAGGTCCTTAGCTTAATGGCCATAAACTTTTGACAATACTGTCTAAGTATGATGTAGTCACAAAACTTACTTAAAATTCGATCAGAAACCGATTAGAAAAATAAACTCATGCTTCGTAAATTAATTAGACTCTTCGGTTACAGCCCAATTTCGTAAGTATTTACGAACCTAATAAGCTATTGGTTTCTTATGATAACTAATAACTTTTTAAATTAAAAACTATGTGATTGGAAAATAAGGTTGAACTTTTGTGATTTCAATATAATATTTTGGGTAACAATTTGGAAAAAAAGCCATACTGGCATCAACAGGACCGAGTGTATCATATGTATATCTCATTTGAATACACTGGTAAAACTTGGGTTAACGCAATCAACTGTTCATAACAAGTACTAATTTTTTCTTTAAAATGTATTTGGCTCATGCCGTGTTATTTGGTGGTACATGAAAATATTTTCTTTTTCGAAATCAACTGCCTCGTGTCAACGTAAGAGTATGATGCCAATATTATATTAGCTCAATTTATATTTTGATTCCTTTTTCATGTTATCAAATATTGCTATTAAAATATGTAAACTAAATTTTAAATGCTTTTTGACATCACAAAGCTTGTCAAAATATAAATCATTGTATAAATATTCTATTGCCCTGATAACCCACATAAATACCATTCGACTCAAACTAGTGAAAGTTGAACTAACAGTTGTCGTTAGCATTGGACCAAACTTCCAGTTTCTCTGCAATCTGAACTAATAAAATCATGCCTAAAGTTAGAAATTTCCCTAAAAACGCAATCGCTACTTCGCTCGTCCAAGATGCCTATAAACTGCATTGCCTAATATACCATTTCATTTACCCATTCCCTTTTCATTTTCACTTTATAAACAACCAAATATCTTTAAAGGTGAATAATATACATCACGTCAAGTTTATTCCATGGCTCACCTCCGTTGTCTTTATATCCACTTTATTTGGCTTTAATTCTTGTTTATTTGTCCTACTACTAGCCTTATTTAGTCATAATATTAAAATTGATGTAGTTGCAATAGTATTTCTTGTGATGGGAGCATCTTGTTGGTTTTTTCAATGGGCTACTTATTTAGTTTACTACAAGTCTTCTGAAATGGAAGCCCTGTTGAACCAACTTTTTACACTGGAAAGAACTTGTAAGTATTTTCTGCATAATTTTTGCCACGTTTAAAAAATGTTTTTTTATTTCGTATGCTTTAAATAAAACTTTTAGATCACAATTCCAATAAAAAGAAATCTCGAGACTGGGAAGGACTTTTCTTAATTGCTGTTAACTTAGCAATATTTGCTGTCGTTTGTTCTTTTCCATTTCTTGCGACGTTACTCCAATTAGATCCGTTTTATTTTCTTTTCGATTTTTTTCTGCCTTCTGCATATGATCGAAACTTACAACAAATTTTAATAGTTTTCGTGATAAGATTATTCCTCTTAACTATTGGCATATTTGAGTTTGGACGTTTCATATCGATTTTGCTCTTTACTGTAATCTTTTTTATTTTTACAATGATTAACTGCATCAAAGAAATGGGAAAATTGAATCCATTGTCTAAAAGAACCTCACTACGGCTATATGATCAACTTCGAATTGTAATCAAAACTAGTGATTATTTTTTGCGCCAAATCACTGTATTTTGTGTATGCACTACTCAAGTTATGATTGTCACTACTTGGTGGACTGTACTCAAATGTTGGGATATACTGCCAGCATATATGACATTTTGTTTCTTTTTGATAGCTACATTTTCTCCAGTTGGCGTACTTATGGTGCTAATTGGAATTGTAGGGATATTTACTAATAGTAAGAAATTTTTAGACAAAAAGAAAGCGGAGTATCATAGCTTAAACAGGTATAATCAAAACCGTTATTACTATCTAAGATGGAATTCTCAACGAGTTTTGGCAATTCGATTTGGTAGTCAGCTGACTTTTAGTGAGGATACGCTACGTTACTACACTGATGTGTTGATTAGTAATCTTGTCAATGCTATTTTGTTGGTTAATCCATAGAAAGGTTGGTTCAATGATTCACCTTAAGACTCAATTTCATATAGTATCTGTCCAATATTTCGTTCCCGTTTTGAATTTGTGCGATTACATTATAAGGATATTTAACTACACAATAGGGCTTGCATTTTGCTTTGAACTAATTTTCACCTATTTTGCCTATCATTGCAACCCATTTTTTAAAATTGTAATTACTTTTCGAAAACAATTCGTGATAAAGTGCACCGAGTATTGATCATACGATTATCATTAGGAAACTGGAAAGACCAATTAGATGCGACACGTAACTCAAAAGTTTTAAGCTTTTTAAAGTCAGCATGATTATAATGGGATTCCAATTTGATTACTGCGGGATTTATGTTCTTGCTCACTTCAAAATATTACTACTTATACATTATCAAGAAATTACACTTAAATCCGGCAGTAGCCAATAGTTTAGCCTGTATTCGGTACTCTTTAAGTTTTCATCACAAAAACATGAAATAATTTAATTAGAGCATAAAACGAAATTTTGATGACGCGGAGAAGAGCGGCGTGCAAACAAAATACATGGAGTTCTTTCTAAAATTCTACACGTTTAGCTCTCGCGTTTGCAATATGCAATGGTACGTTATTATCATCAATGTCATTTTGTTAAAAAGCTTCGTTGGGTTAAATTCTCAAATATATGACTACACAATAAATCTTTTGAATCACCTGTTTTACAAATGTTCAAAATATATTGTTCAAGTAAATATGGCCAAATACTAAAATGAACCGATTTAATACTTTTTTAAATACATCAAAGGTCAAGTTTTGTTTTAATGAATAAATTAAACACCATTTTATTTGTGATTTCCTGCAAACAAATTACAATCATGTCTAACAAAAATTACTACGTATTAATTTTTCTTAAGAGATCATGATAAAAAGTCTCCTGTTTACAAATCTATAATATCAGAGGTAAATAGACCGGTTTCTTTGTTCACCTTCATTACCATTTTCTTCAATCTGCTGCCATTTTCTTTGGAACCTTCACCAAAATAATATTCCCACTTCCCATCACCAACAATCTTTACATGGTCGTTTCTGTATTGCAAATATTTCCCGAACACACGCATAATTGCAGTTTTCCACAGATTAACATGTAGTGGATAATTCTTGTACTGGTGTTCAATACCCAATTTATTTATAAGCTTAGCACAATAGTCCCAAAATTCTAAACCAAATGTGCCGACTTGATACCATTCCGAATATTGAACTCCTTCTTGTTTCTTTTGTTCTTCGTCGTTTTTGAGTTCTGATTCCATTTGTTCGTAAGATGGAAGTTGAATTTGGCCTTCCAAAATGGCTACATAATATTTTACCTAAAATATAAAAAAATGTATTTCAAAAAATCACAATAAATAATCAACTATTGGTCTAAAATTTAACGAAATATAAATTTTATTTTTACCTGAATTTCCGTAATCAATATTTCAGGTGCTCTATAAATCATATTTAAAATAGCCAAAGTTGGCCGTTTTGTAAATAAATATCATCATTTCATACAAATGGGGTATAAACTTCCCATTTTCCTTAACAACCAATCCACATTCCTCATCCAAAAATGGAAATTTGTATGCGTATCCAGTACATAGTATAATTGTATCACATTTTATAAACTCTTCTTCTGCGGTAATCACTCCACTGGAAGTAACCTCTTGAACGCTTTTGGTTTCCCTAACGTTTGCAAGTTCTAGTCCAAGTTTGAAGCCCATTGGAAACTTGTGACAAATTGTAACCGATTTGGCTGTTTTGGATAAAAGAACAGCCAGGTCTAAAGAAGACGCTCCCAAACCAATTAAAACTATATTATGACCGTCGAATTCGTCTGTATTTTTAAAATATTTCGAGTGGAGGACTTTTCCCTGAAAATTTTCCAATCCGGGAAGATTTGGCCTATAAGGATATGTATTGGATCCAGTGCAAATTACAACAGAATCAAAAACTTCTGTCTGTGTAACATCTTCTTTTTGGTTATAAGTTTTCACAATCCAGCGATCGTTATGGTTTCCATCTGGTGCTGATGAGTTTTCTGGACGTATACTCACTATAGTCGTGTTTAACTGTTAATAATAAAAGTTTCTTAATGTTTGATATATAAATAAATATATAACTTGTAAAATTTTTGATTTGAATATATTTTACGTGGATATGTGGCCATAAGTTAAAATGTGTCGCGTAGTCCTGAAAATACGTGTGCATCTCATTTTGGGACGCAAAAGTCCCCTTTAATTTGGTATGTGGAAAATCCTCAAGTGCCATTGAAGGAAATGGCAAATTAGCACTAAAGTTAACACAAAAGAAAAAGAAATTGAAACGGTAGAAATTTATTTTTTAAACATATATTGAAACGTAAACTATCTGAGTATGTGTTTACCTTAAGTTATCATACATACTGTTAACGTACGCTGGATCTTGACTTGATAATTCTGTTTCTGGAACACTGTCGTAAACAATTTTGGATGATTTGACACCTTTATAATTCCATATTCCTCCGACATCATCTTTTAGCTCGAAAAGTGTACCAGTTAATTTTTCACTGTCTAAAACTCTCCTTAAGGCTGCTAAACCACTGGAACCACCACCGACGATACAAACGTTCTTTTTCGGACGTTTTACGACAAAAAACATATTGAATTATATTCCGTACGTTGAGCAATTATTCACCAGTGAAACTCAAATGCCCAGTAAACTGAGAAAAATATTCGACTAACTTGTGTAAACTCAATCAATGAATTAAACATTCATGTAGTAGCATGTTACAAGTTTAGCTTTTCTGTGATAATTAATTTATATTGATGTGCATCTAACTCGTTTTCAAGTTGACCTTCGTTGAGTTTTTGAGTTGTGAGATAATAATTATCAGAACTTGACTATCAGTATACATGAAACCAATACCAAGTTCACAATTATTCGTGATACGATAAGAAAAAAAACTGGTTCTTAAACCTTGTTGCTTGGGTTCAACGTGCACTATTATTATGCTACAGAGTGCAAAATTCACTGAAGCGCAGATATGAGTGATGAATGACCGATAACATGATGATGACATATTTGTATTCATCAGTAGTATATTGAATGGGTTAACTAAAAACAAGTTCGTGCTTGTGAAATGAATATTTTATTTCTTGTCTTGTCGATCAAAACCTGCAAAGCTCCCTGGTTAAAAATGAAATAATTATTAGCTCGTTTCAACACATTAAATATCGTTTATAGCATACAAGAAGTGCTTTATGAATATTTTGTCATTTTGGCCCAACTAAAAAGACAATAGACAAATGTTTCTGAATGAACAAATTTTTCATAACGTTATAAGCAGTCATGATATGTACGTAATGTAATAGCATTACATGTTTTCTAAATAATCCAATGAATGGAACAGATTTCAAGGCTACTTTTTTCTTTCTATCTAACGTTATTAGTTACTTTGTTTCACAGGTTGTATAAGTGTGATTTCAATTTGTTCAATACATTGAACATCACAGGTTTATTACCATTTAAATATATCCGATTGCAAATGAAGTCTAATGTTAACTTGATGTGTGTTTATATGTTAGTAATACTGTCAGGGAACAGAGCGTAAAGTTATCGGCTATTGTTGAAGTTCGCCATATAATTTTCATCAAATAAAAGAATAACGTATTGATACGGAATGGCAACAGGGTGTACTCAAAACTGGAAAATGAAACAATTATGAAAAACTTCAGAAATCTTAACTTATGGATAGTCCAATCAGGGATAAAATATTTCTTTCCGGCCTTACTTTTTGCTTTTTTATCGAACATGGTCAGTGTATTCATAGAAATATCGAATATTTATTTACCTTGTTAAATGGCTTAAAATTAAATACATTTGGTACTCATGTCATTCGAATTAGGATAAGTTTTTATTTATGGAAAGGCTCATAAGGTTCCACACATAGTTGTAGTGCCCAATTTAATATTATATAATATTTAGTTAGTTGGCTAGCTTTCTGCACTGTTTGCCAAAAAGAAACAAAGTAAAAAACAGTAGAACATACGACTGACACACGAAATAATAAATGAAAATGCTAGAAAACTATAGAATTATAAGAGTTATGCCTAGCGAGAAACATTAACTCTAAGCTAAAATATTCATACTTGCGTGTCCACTAGATTTGCATGTTAAATCGTCCCTCTTATTGTTCGGGCTTACAATATAAACATTTATGACGAATAAGCAACATACAACTCTAAGGTTTAGGACCAAAGCCTTTTAATTGATTTCCAAGTCATAGCCATATAATATAAAAGCTAGCATCAGTACAGGTAAGAATTCCATTTTGGAAGTAAATTGTCTTTTTGAGCAGTCATTGGATCAATACTCGTCAAGTCATTTTGTTGCTGAGCTGTCCTGCTGGTAAAATAGCTCGAGTCGAATGAATAAGTTATATGTTTACTTTGCAATTTCATTCCAACAAAAAATCCTTTCGAAACCATTCTACCATTTTCGTTTATTGCAAGAAGCAGTGAGGTTGATAGGTTTATAGCGTCATTAGTATCTCACTTGAACAAATTTTTGAAAAGTTCAGTTGAAATGAAAAGAAACCTTGCCATATTTCTACTTATTTTTCCTGGAGTACTGCTTACTTTTCTTACGTTAATATTTTGCTGGACAATATTTCCTAGAATTGTTCATTCGCAAGTAGAGAAGCGAATGAAGCTGGTGGAAGATTCAGAAACTTGGAGGAAATGGAAGGACCCTCCGATCCCAATATACCTTACGTTTTATATTTTCCATGTCACAAATCCGAATGAAGTTGAAATGGGATTTCAGGCAAGATTTCAAGAGAAGGGACCGTATGCTTACAGGTAATGTACAAAACAAACAAACAAAATAAAAAATTAAGATATTTTTATTGATTTTTCCATCGATATAAAGGCAAAAACGTGTCAAGGTTGACATCGAACAAACCAGTGGTGAAAATACAGTTAAATATCGGATGGTCAAAACATTTTATTTTGATCAAGAAAAATCCGGCGATAATACTGAAGACGATTTAGTTAACGTTGTAAATATACCATTTATGGTGAGATCATATTTCAAATAAGTAAATAAAGTTAAGTGGATACATAATAAACTTTTTGTTCTTGAATTAAGGGCGTCGTTCACGCATTGACTAAAACACGACGTTCGGAACTCATTACGGGTGTTATCAGTAATATTATTTTACAAGATGAGCCATTGATACGAAGGAACATTCCAGTAAGGGAATTATTATTCGATGGATTTGACGTTACAAAATATACGAATAGTTCGTTCAGGCGCCGTTTACCCAAAAATAAATTTTCTGGTGGAAGATTTGGAGTTTATAAAGGGGTAATATTCTATTCTATGGTTTTAAAATTAATTTATTATTATGGATACTTCTGGTTCATTAAATGAACATTATTGAAATTTTAAAGATAAATGGAACTGCATCCAAAATATGGGAAGTCTATACTGGAGTTGAAAATACGCTTGATTTTGGGAAAGTCAAAAGTTGGGATGGCAAATCTGATTTAGGTTTTTGGAGGAAAGAAAGTGAATGTGATAAAATTAAAGGGACTGACGGTTCAATATTTCACCCGTTTCTAAACAAGAACTCTAAATTAAATGCTTTCAGTAGCGATATTTGTAGAAGTTTACAATTGGAATATTTCGAGGAAGTGGAACATTTTGGAATTCGGGGATATAGGTTTAAAGCTGCTAAGGGAACTTTCGATGATCCTAGAAATAATGAAGAAAACAGATGCTTTTGTTTGGAAGATGATATTGAACAATGTCCACATGCAGGGGTGATCTCATTGGAATCTTGCTTAAAAGGTAAATTTAGCGTACTGACATTATATTTTATTTGAATTTAGGTTGCAATTCAAAATCGATATTATATATTGTAGCTCCGGTTTGGATGTCTTCACCATATTTTCTGGATTCTGACAAGCGATATTTGACGGATTCTGGTTTATGTTCACCGCAAAGGGAAAAACATGAAACGTTTTTGGATATAGAGCCAGTAATTAATTTTTTTAAACGTAATACCGAGTATTTGAAAGATTCTGATTAACTTTGTTTATATTTTTAGATAACTGGTTTAGTGATTAGAGCTCACAAAAGACTTCAAATAAACATTCAAGTTCAAAGAAACGGCCAAGTTAAAGCTCTTCAAAATTTGACAAAAGACGAGTTCCTTTTTCCATTATTGTGGGCTGATGAGGTTTGTTTTAAATAAATTTTAAACCTCATAAGCTAGCCTTTAAAAATTTGTAATTCAATATTCTACAAAGTATACTTTTTTAATTGTTTAGAGTGCTGAGTTGGATGAAGAAAATGCAAACAATTTGAAAAACTTACTTTTCGCACCAGTCAAATTTGTTGACACGGCAAAATGGATTGTACTGGCTTTGGGGATAGTTTTAATATTTACGGGAATGCTATTGTCTATTCTTAAATACAACCTGTTAGGAATTTTGGCTTGGAAAAGCAAAACAAAATACTCCTCACCTGCTCCAATGCAACCAAATCGAGTTCAGGAAATTCCAATTACAATGGGAGCTGCAGAGAGCGAGCCTAAACCAGAAGTGTCTTCAGCGTCAAATAGCGCAACTAGGCAAGGTCAACAAAAATAAAAGATGTTTTAAATAATCAAGCAATCGTTATTTTTAAGGATGTGCAAGCTTTATCGTATAATATTGGATTTATATAATCCAAATATTGGTCGTTTTTAACGGTCTTGAACGAAATGCTTTAAATGCAAAATATTCAAAGTATTCCAGTGTAATTGTTCAGTCAAAACATATAAGAAATGGTAATAGTACAATATATATTATTAAATTTGTAGCAGAACTCTTAAGGCGATCACGAAAATACAGACTGGAAAAACACTTATTTAAACCGGAATAGTTTTTAGAAAAAGCCTTTTGACATATGTGGCCTAACTTATAGTCCATGTGAAGAATTTTTCTTGTTCGTACGGTGTCATTTGCTATCGCAGATGTTTGATATTTTTAATAACTCTATACGATCTACTATAATTGCCACAATTGTAACATGAATTATAAAAACACACAAACACAGAAGTTTAGTTACAAGTATTGTTTCTTTTCACAACATATCTAAGAAGATGTATGATGTTCGCACCAAATTCTTTGATGAACTATTTTGTGCTATTTCAGTAACAAAATTAGCTTTTAGTCTATAAAATAATTTGTATGCTAATAAAATCAGGAAGAAATGAAATTGAATGATAAAATGTGAACGGTAATATAGTATTAAATAATTAAACTCCCAGACCCTGGCATCGATGATCCCAGGGTATGTTAGGAAAATGGAATATTTTCAGGTCACAATTTGATGGAGGGGCTAGTTGCTGAGAATTAAAGTTCCAGTCAAAGGTAATGAATTTTAGAAAGCATCCTAGTTGAAGAGTATACACAAATCCTGACTTTGCTTTTGATTTGAATGCATTAACACCTTGAATTGCGTATAAATAAACCAATTTTAAATGAAACCAAATTGGACTGTATTAAATATTTTGACGTAAATTTTATTATTAACGAGCGCCTACGCAGCCTGATTATTAAAAGCTCCTTTGACCAAACCGTATTTATTTTTTGTCCACACATGATAATATTTGTACGTCCGGATAATAAGAATGAACTTTTGATCAAATTGTATAGAAAACACATTTTTTCAACAACCAAAACAGAGTGGAAACAATGTGAATACTAAATCTTGAAAAAATTATTAGTACGGTATTGGAGTTCGTTGTGTCTACCACCTATCACAAAAGTATATCCCAAAAACTTTGTTATTTTACTGGATACATAATATTGCTATTTGATATCCTTTAGAGTGTAAGCTTTTTTTGCTTAAAATTGGTTGTCAGAAAATATTTACTTATATTAATTGAGAGAAACATACTATAAACTATACCAGTCAAAACCACGCAAAAGTAACTACACCACAACAAAAAATTCACATACCAACAAAAATTGATTTTTAATACAATTACTTTTGTTCAAAAATGTTTTCTGGCAAAATCAAGCAGTGGAGGTAGTTAGTCAAATTCGCCAAATTGGCGACTTTGACCATCTTCCATCAACATTTTGTCTACGTCGCCCGCGCAACCTACATAACTTACCATCTGTGGAGGTAGTTAACTTGTTACGATAAAAAACACTCTTGGAGTGGTATAAGCTGATGGTTTTTAATAACTTGAAATCTTTGTGTTATTACCGTTTAGAACGAGCAGGTTATACTTATAAATTGCTCAATACTAATAAAGCCAAAAAACAATTTTACTTGACAAGATAAGTTCAACAAAGCATTCGAGTTATCTGTTATAGTCTTTTTATACGTCAAAACAGACTGTTGGTGCTACTTTGAAACTAAGTTCGATGGACAACAATTCATTAATTTTTTAGCAATGACCTTGTTTGAAACTGTAAGATATGCAGGTATCTTATGGTATGGTGACTATGGACAATGACTGGACAAGAAGACGAGAGAGCTAGGTTTAGCTGAGTACTAGTTTATTGAAGAGTAGAAGTAGGAATGACAAGACGGTGGGCTGGGGAGCCCAGATAATACATTAGATGTGCACAGGGAAGCTGTGTACGTGCAAAGATAACGGATAAAGACAGATAACGGTACTGGTTAATTAATAGACAGAGAGACGGCTACTCAATTATGGTGAGTAGTCGTCGTTAACATATTGTACAGAAACAAAGTACAAAACTATAAACGTTCTTTTCCAAAATAAATATTTTTCTAACAAAAAATTTTTCGTTTCACGATGGTTTTGAAATTTTCCGCACAAATGTGATTTTGACTATCTAAATCCACAGGCTAGACCCTCACGTGTAAAGTGTAAGCTAAGCCTTCCAGAAACCATGATAAAATATGCAGTATTTGTTTTCATTTTAGTCACCTTTTTTGATTGAAGCATAGAATTTCTTTATTAAACAGCAACTTGGAGTTCATCCCATTACACATTGGTTTTCACTTGTCCGGAGTATTGAATTGATTAGCAGAGTATATAAAGTCCTCATCATACGTTTTAGCTTCGTAATTGTGCGTGTTATAGGGCAATCCTTGCAGGAAATGTAAAAATGGCCAATTTTACCTTTTTTTTCCTTGGTCAAGACAACTGATAAATATTTCACTCATGATTGTTTATCAGTTTTTAAAATATTAAACTGTAGTACAAGCATTTACGGAACGGAGCATTTACCGATCATGATAACAAATCCATACGAAATGGAACCTTTACATTGATGTTTGAGTACTAAAGATAAGTTTTTCTCATAAAACCATGAAACTGATTGCTATTTAAAACGATTCTCGCACACAATCACAATGTTTTCAAAACAAACTTGACATCCCCCTAAAAACTGGTAAATAACCCGATAGTTAAGCGTTTAGTTTTAAGAAGTACTTACGCAATTCCTAATGTACGGAACTCGGTATAGGATTTCTTGACTGTTATCATAATTAACTCCATTAAACAAATATTGCGAAGTCGTTGGAACACTCTTAAAAACATTTTTGTTTACCAGAGGCCAAGTTTTTCATGCGTATAGCACTACCAATAAAAAGGCATAAAGAAATGAGCTAGATAAATCTAGATTTAGTTTGTTACATAATCATATGCAAAGGCGATGATTAACCTCTGGTTTCATGGTAGTAAGATTTTACTCGGGTTTCCATGCCAATAGTTGGTCAACTTTGAGCCACCAAATCAAGTATACAAATAAAAAGTTTTGGCCCAAAGCTTACATGACATTCTACCTCCTTCTGTTCCAAGTGTGTTAAATGAGGCTTTACTTTCATTGAGTCCTCGACGTAGAATATCTATGAACCATATTTACATGCCATTGGTTGAAGTAAATTATTAGAGCTTTTGCAGACGCAAACCACGACAGACAAACAGGTTTATCGCATAACTACGATGAACAGGTTCAACGCTCGTAACATTTTTCTTTCCAGTTGAACAACAGCTAAATAAAGATATCATCAGTTGGCGTAAATATTAATAAATTAGTAAAGTTTGGTTTTCTTTCTGAAAATTTCAGATATCACACAAGGCCGAAAGATATAAAAACGGTTGATATTAAATACATTAATGATGTTGACGGTAATATAAATAGCTGCTTGATGGTTAGTTTAATATTCAGTTAAAATTTACACTTTGGAGTATTAAACATTCTAATAAAAAGAAAAAAACGTAGGAAACTTCAAAACATAATACACATATTTTCAATTAATCCTTTCAAACAGTAAAATTTTAGGCAAACATGAACCTAATTGGTAAACGCGGCCTTCTTAAAGATGTCAAGCGTTGCCTACAA
>JAQFXM010005562.1:0-14721 GCA_034693345.1 Entomobrya multifasciata | reverse complement strand
ATTATGGGGTCGTCTATGATATGGCGTCACCATGTATATTTCCAGAAAATATTTTGAGTTGACCTTTTGGTCAAATCAAAGCTTTTTGAACATTTACGTCGGGAGCGTCTCTCATGTAACCAAGATTTCCTAGTATTATTATTTCCATCGTTGCAGGTCTCATTAATAGGGAAGTTGTAGAGAGATTCAATTTTATGCATGACATGACACTCATCATCATCATCACCAGCAGCATCAATTGCATTACAACAGCAGTAGTGACTTTTCTTGACTTTGGTGGTGGTGGCAATGATAATGGTAACTGCATTTAAAACTTCTCCGGCAAAAACTGAGCAAACAAGTCTTTCGTCTTTTTTTCTTGATATGTTGGTATTTGGTATGTGTAGTGGGCATTTTTACCAAACAAACGTAAACGTTACAAAAAGCTTAGCGAAATAGTGCATTATAGTAATCTTCTATTCCAAAACCATCGAAATATCCATAAGACAAGTTCCCATCAAGATAAATGGCGAAAATGTGCGATGCACATTGCATTGCAGCACCCATGCTTATTACATCATTCTAATCATCATCATCAGCTATCCAATACACAACATCAACAAGTTACTAAAGAACAGCTTCTGTGGCTGTGGCATCATCGGCATTTTAAAAAATCCGGTATGATACGATACCTATACTCACCCAGCTCACAGGTAAAAATCACAAAGAAAGCTAATGCCAATAAAATAGGTAGTGAAAAGCAGCGGCAGCTAGAGAAAAAGCAGCAGGCAATTCTACAAGTCAAAAAAGATGGGACCGGCAAAAAACTGGGCATGTTAGCAATATTGCAAATGCAAAATGTATAACGTTTTTGGTGAGTGAGGAGACTGACAAAAGTGGCAAACGGAAAAAATATATAAATTGTATTGCATCGCATACATTGCTGAACTTTCTCAGATGAATGAATCAGGTTTCTTTTTCTCTCTCTCCCTGAAAAAATTTCTTAACTGTCTAACAGCCAGAAAGTGTTTTTCTTCTTCCTGATCTGCTTGTCTATTAAAAAATGTATACACAATGTAGATAAAATCAAGGTGAGAGACATTGCATTGTAAAGATGAAGAACCGAGCCGGGTGCATAAATTGAAGAAATTGAGAATGGTTTTTAAGACGGTAGTTTACAGTACCGTCACACATCACCACACATATAACATCTGCTTCTTGAATAATATTGTTTGAATTGCCTGTAGCATGTTTTTTTTGTTACACCGGTGGTGCATACTAAAACGTATTATTGTCTTTGGCAAATGAACTGTGTAAAATTTTCGTAGCAGGAGTCATGGGTGTAAATAAGCTGTAAAATATAACATTAGGAAGTTAGTCTTTTCGCTGTGCTTCGCGTCATTGCGAGTTGAAATTGCAGTCGCACAATCACACTTTTTTTGTGAGATGGCCATGTTTCATGTTTTGTCTTGTCTTTTTTGCCTTAGTTCCTTTGAATTTACAGATTTGGTTTGGTTGTAGTAATTAAAAGAATGAAGGCTAGTGTGAAAGTAAAAATGACAGATGACAAATTTTTTTGTTACTAATTTCAATAATCAAGCAACAACAATAATTCTTCCAAATAAATCAATTCGAGGGTGAAGCGATGAAATTCAAATTTATCTTTTCAGTTTTAATTTTTATGGTATTGTTGGATGTGCAAAATATATGTTTTATTTATTCTATCCCACACGCCACTGCAGTTACCACTATTGCAAATAATTAACGCGCGGTACAACTAGTGTACTCAGTACTCTGTACTCTATCATCATTCTAGACACCACGCACTGCAAAATGGCAAATAAAAACGATTGAGCAAACAATCTACATTGTCAATTGTCTGTTCTTTCAAGTATCGTAAATAAAATAGACTGCGTGTTTGTGCAGAAGAACAAAAAAAAGTAAGCCATCATCAAATATCCTTCGCACATCATTACTCATAATATCTCATCTCTTCACATGTCCATGTTGCCATACAATTTCACCAATATCACTCTAGCTAAAGTTTAAAGTACCAATCCAACTAACTATTTCTATAAGCTCACGCCATACAATTAACCATCTCCACCACCACCACCACTACCATCCACCATACCACACACACCAGACAAATATGGAGGGTGACACCATTCCGGTGATGGCGATAGTGGTGCGGTATATAAAGTTTGTGTGTATTTCAGTGAGTGTAATAAGGACATCATTTAACCTGATGGGATGCAAAATAAAAAGCACTTGTGCCAGTACTTATAGCGCACATAACTAACTGTCTGTGCGCGGCCACATGTGTAGTTAGAAGGGAGCAACAATGAGATTGACTGTTTTTACGCTGACATGACATCATTGCTAATAAATGCATAATAATGATGATTGACCAGCAATGACCACCAACACAAGATGATGATAATGATGACGCTGACTCTATGACACAGCAAAATAACCATTTTGGTTGATGCCATGTAAATATGCACTGCACTTGCACTCATTTGACCATTCATTCCAAGAAGTCAAGTCACAAGTCTCAGCAGCCGTGAGAGGGACAATATTTTTTTTTGCAAATACAATGGATATAGAGATGGTTTGCAAATTGACAATGACAACGGCTTATTTGTGTTTGTCTACCTTGCCTTTGCCAAAAAAAGTGTTTGTTTTTTAGCAGTCTATTCTCTCAAACTCTCAACCCTTTCAATTATATTCATACTATACTACCTTTGCTTTGTGATAGCAAGAAAACACACTCGTTATTGTGCAGTAAATTGCATTATTGTCCACCTATTATCATCATCATTATCATTGTGTTTTACTACATCTTAATTTTGTGCCTTCATTTGAATTGCAGTTTTTTCTTTGTTTGCTCTCATCTTTTTGTTTGGTGGTTGGTGTGGACCAGGAGGGAGTCTAGAACTCTATTGAGGAAGATTAGTGAAGTGAAGGGAATTCTCTTTTTTGCAATTCATATGCAAAATTCTGTTGGCACCTAAAACATGGTTTTTGTACGCACATATTTTATTTTACTACGTACAAAAACAAAGTTTTGCAAAAAATTGCAAAAGATAAAATAAATATTGGCTATATGTCATGTCATGATGTACACCTGTAGTAAACACAGATAGCGAGGAAAATGAAGGTCTTTTTTTTAAAGAAAAGTAAATATTTACAAAACAGTAAAGCGTTACTCATAATTTCCCTCTTATTAAAAAGCTCGAAATCATCCTTCAGTTTTTATCTTCATTGTAATTTTGGTGTGTGGATCATCCATATCAAGAATGTTTGGCATGCATTGATTACTTTTATGGTGCACATAAATAAGTTTGGTTACACCACAAAATTCCATTTCATGTGACATACTAAAAATATGCGCTTTTGTTGAAGTTGAAGTGCACACACACACACACTTTGCATTGCACTTTAGCTGTACCAGTTACAACAGGTGTACTCATACTAAAATTACACACAGATCAATATGGATATTTTAATGATGAATGTGCTGTCCAAAGTAGGTAGTAATTACATGTCTTCTTCAGACAAAAAACGGTGGATAATTTTCTAAAACCACTTCTTGCTAGAAACAAAGCAAGGTAAAATTTAAGAAGAGATGCAGAGAATGCAGTGTGTTTTATGACCCATCTATAAAATAAAATGCAACTATCCACAATTCACCATTCCTTTTTCAGGTTGTTCCATCACATAACATACGACAATTTAGTTTAATGATACATGATGCTTCTATGTATAGCCATCCATTTCATTCACCTTCAACTTTACTGAAAACAAGAGAGGGTTATTAGAAAATGAAAGATTCAAAACCAATTTTACTTTTTTTTCGAGGACAAAGAAAACCACCCCTACCCTTTTGCTTTTATTATTGTGTTAAGGCGGTAAAAGGTGCAGGTATTTTGTTTTTAGCTTGTTAGAGCTTGTGCACTTGTAACATTGAGCCCTACTAATCAACTTCCATATAATTCGTCTAAATTTGATGATGATGGTGGTGGTATTGGTTCATGGTTCCATTTCATTCTATTTACCTACATTTACTAAGCGCGGTTTATTCCATTATAACTGCCTTGCTTTTTAACAGATTTTTTTTTGAATGGGTGGAACATATTATTAAAAAATTATCAACTTTTCTTTCACAATCGAGCTAAGTTGTATGTATTGTTTAAAAAAACATTTAATGATGTGAGGCGAGTACCTAAAAAGGTGCCTACAACATACCAACATCAACAGGAGACTTTTATGCATTTGACTTTTTGAGCGGTACAGGGTGAAGGTGTACAAGAAAAGGGTAGAATATCACAATCACATCACACATAGTATATTTACACTTTTTACAACTTTGAACTTAGAAGAAGAAAAACAATAAAACTTGTAAACTGCATTGTTTTTCCCTTTCGATGTTGCAAGTTTGGTATTTGTGAACATACAAAGTGCATTTAAGTCAACATAACATTACATCAAGTCAAAGAATTAGGTTCAAGGGTATAATGGAAAAAAATAAAACATTAATTTTAATCGAGGTCCAAAAAATATATCCATTATGATTTGTTGTGGACGCCCAGCAGTAAACGGGTAGGTTATTAGAGTAAAGTAGTGCAATCAAAAGTAAAGTACATAATACGCATAAAATAAGAACACAAGTTTATCAATTAGTTTGTGAGGAGGGTTGATTGAAAAAAAGGAAGTATAGCAAATACTACCGCTGGGGCGGTAATTTGTTGATATATTAAACAAAAAAAGTCTTCTTCGTGATGTTGATAATGGTATGGCATATGGTATGGTGGTCGGTGGTGGTCTCGATCCAATAATCTAGAATTTGTTAATTGCTTTAATCTCCGCATGCTTTTTTGTCCACTTTTTCTATTATATTCCATACGGTAATCTTGGAATGTTTAGCCAAATATAGATAAGCAGCCTAAAATGGAGCACTTTATGGACCATTTTAGCCAACCAATGTCTGATAGCTACCATAAAAATGTTTTTTTGGAGGTTTCAAGAAAATTAGTATTTTTTTTACTTACCCGACATTCACATGTGCATTTTATTCTGGCTGGCCCTGTAATAGAAAAAAGAAGAGATTATTATGAGCATAAAAAATATTACAAACACTTTAGATTACACAACATGCATGTACAATGGTAATTTAGTAATATGGAAATGGACATTAGAAGAGACGAATTGAAAATTTGTCGGTACATAGAAAATAGCTATAAAATTGAATAGCTTTTTCTTGCATCATATTCAAAGTAGAGCTTTCAAAATTCATTAATCAATTAATGAAAGTGACGTCGACAGCATAACGAAGCGACGCGATACGATACGCGATGTAAAGTCAAGTTTCCCTTCGGGACTGAAACGGATTGCTATTTAGTTTAGATGTCAATCTGATCTCGATTGTTCAGCTCATAACAACAAAGTGATATAAAAAAAAGTACATAAGAAAGTGACGAAGTTTACTATTGAATTTTAGTATCTCCGACACTAATGTCCTATGAACTGTTTTATTATTGAACACAAATAGGCAATAATGGAGTTCCCATCATCATCAATCCTCTTGTCATGTTCACAAATATATAAAATGTTTATGCATGATTGCATTTGAACATTTTATATACCTGCTTGTATATATATCCCAGAGAGAAATAAAATATTAAATTGTACACAAATCACCTGCAGAGAGCTTTGCACCACATCACACGTGTGTCATTTGCAAGCTCGCAAATAAGGTGCAAACATTAACAACTCTGGCAGGGATGCAAATTATCTGTATCAATTTCTCTAATTATATAAGTCCTCTTTGATGACGACGACTCGGCTTTGATAGTGATAGCGGTGGTGCCTCAACTCATATACATGTCTAATCGTTATATCAAAAATCAATGAAAGTATACCTAGTTGACTTGACATGCGTAATATTTAATGCGTTCATTTCATATAGATAACTGCTCATATCGACAAAAATTATTAATTGCTTGCCGTTGCGTTGCCGTTCACCCGACATGATTGCCATCAAACTTGTAACGACCAAGGAGCCCATTTAAATGATAAACATAATGATCTCTTTAAAATGTCAGTTAGTTGATCAAATATAGCTGTGCTCATGTTATTTATTGCACTACATAAAAAATAGTACAACATATTTATATACAAGTAATATTAGACTGTGATGATGCCGTCGCCAAAAGTGTCCCCATTTTAACAAAACAAAGTTACCAGGATAATTTGCTGACAATCTCTTTTAGGATAGTTCAAATGTTTTCTATTAGTTAAAGTTAGGCATGTATTATTGTATTGCTAGTGTCGGTAATCTACCTTTTCCCAAATGAATCTGCAGTATCAAAAAACTACTTCTAGGTTTCATTTTTAAAATTTGTCTTTAAAGTATAACAAATTAGAACTATTTACCTATGGCTCAACTTTTAAACCCATGTTTATGACCTGTTTCGACCCCCGACCTATGCAAGAGTTTCGTCATCTTAACAAATTACCATTAGGCACTCTCACAGTCGCAAACTGTTAAAATTGCAGCAACTGTTGCATTTTACGGCTAACTATAATTTGACCATGACTGCACCATCGTGTCATCCATTTTTCACGGAGGGATATAAATTATCCCTCGACAAAAAAGCGAAAGAAGCACACGAGGAGATTCTAGAGAAGTGACATGACAGGTTGGTTTGAAAAAAGTAAAATTGCTATTGTTGGAGTTGAACTGACTATAAGACGTGATGCTACATAAAATATATATATACTATTATACTTGTACTCTAGCAAATTATAGCAAAAAGCTATTATTTTAAGAGCACTGTGTGGTTGGGATTTTGATATTACCGACTAGAAAAAAACGCAAGTACAGTTTGGATCGTGATATATTTCTAATTTAGCGATGGTGAGAACTAGAGCTATTGGTAATCTGATCATCGCCATCACTCACAGTTTATCTTGATCATCTCTGCTATAAACACAGCAAATGCAATGGTGCGGCAGTTGGCAAAAATTCAAATATAATATTTACTTGCATTACATTACAGTTCTTATCTACCTGGTTGCATGTAAACGTGTAGGATGAAAACACGGAATAAAACAGGTGAGATTTTATAGGAATGCAGAACTAAACGGTTACGCTGCGCTGCAGCATTTAGTATTTTTTGGTAAATGTATTTTGATGAAGCAGTTTTTACTGCAGTTGAGTTGCATTTTTTTGGTTTGCTTACTAATTTTGCTTCCCACTAGTTTTACGGTCACACAGCCAAAAATGTAAAAAGAGAGAAAGAATGACGTTTTATGCAAAAAGTTGCAACAAGGTTACAGAGATGCCAAAAGATTTGAACTGTCTTTAATTTACACACGGTAATAAAAATAGAATCCAACCGAGAGCAATTTACGTGTGTGTACAATGCAGTCAGCACGTTGATCTCACTTCTTCGTTTAGCGTAAAATGTGGCTGATCACTGAAGACGATGACTAACCCAAGAATATATTGATCTTTTTTACTTTCTTTGTCATTACCGGTCAGAAAATCGTGTCTACTAAAATACATATAAGCTTTTTACCACATCGTATTATCGTCGTCGCTGAAATAAAATTGATAAGTTATTATAAGTGGTATACATATGCATGATGGGTTGAAAGGGTACATTCAGATAAATATGCAATGTATTTGCATTGTTTCTTCGACTTCTTACTAGAAAATGAAATCGGAGAAGCATGCATTGTAAATCATTATTAAAATCCTTGATAATGAGATGACAGCTGGTGGTTTCGTTTAGTGATATCAAAATATCAAATCATCAAATTGCAAACTACACACACATTTGCAGATATGCCATGTAGAGATAATTTTTAAAAACTTTTACCGACACTGAAAAAAGAAAGGGTTAAAAATAATTTGCTAAAATGAAATTATTAGCTTAGCATCTATTTATTTCTCGAGAGAGAGAAAAAACTAAACTTTTTTTTTCAAGTACCAATTTGCAACATCGCATGCAAAAGAAAATAATATGCATAACAAAAAAAACAGTAAAAGAAGTGAAATGATAAATTGGTCAGCAAGAAAGGCCAGGCCAGACACCAAAAAAATAATGATGTTTGCCTTGCATCTTTTTCATTGTCTTTGACCGCCGAAGTCGTCTAAAAAAACGAAGAATACAATGAAAACAATCATCATCATGATTGTTTTGCACTGCGGTACTTAGTGCAGACTGCAGAGAGAAAATGTGTGTGACTCGTTATTTCGATCTCAAACCGATTGATTTTTTTCTTCTCTTTCCATCTTCATTCCCTCTCCATTTCATTTCATTTTATTACTTTACCAAAAAAGAGCAACTTAGTTACTGCCTCCATCATCACCATCACCAAATCTTTCAACTGTCCGATCAGGTTCATGTAATTGATCTTGAAGAAACAAGCGGTATATAAAATAGCAAACATCATCATCAACCAAACCAAACTATCAAGCATGCATGCACTGCACCAGCACCACACTAAACACCGCTTCCTTCTTCACCGTAATATTCTATCATCATCTTATGATTATCACCAGCATCTCTTCATCTTGTTACTATCCAAAAAAAAATTGACTACGCGATCCAAAAATCAAATAAAAGTAAAAACCGTGAATCTATAATAATAATCATAAAAACTACAGTGCAGCGGCTGTGCTGTGGTCTCGATGATGTTTTCGGACTTCGGAGGGTACGGACACGGACGGGTAAAAAAATAAATGATTTGATCTGAACCACGAAAGGAAAAAGATGAATTATTGGCAAGATTCCTTTCTTTTTATTCTATAACTAGTTGATTAACGAATATGTATGAAAAAATGTGGAGAAACATGACAAGCTACATACATACATATATAACATTTGAATATTATGATCATCGTCATGATCATCATGTTATGTAATGCATTATCATATGTATGTATGTATGGATTATGCACGCACGTAATACACTTTCCATATCTTCTCAATTTGATTACACTGTTATAATGCAGACAGACAAGTTACTTTTTTTATTGAGAGAGAAAACAATGCCAACAACTAAGAAAATTGCATTTTTTTCAAAAGTACTTTTTTATTACAAGAAATGCTGTTTCGGCGAAAATACACATAGAGAGACCATGCAAAATAGCCGGGTGGAGACGGAGACATGAATGAGCATCGTCATCTTCATCATTCCATTAGTTTTTTTTAAGCCGGATAAAAATTGAGTGACGGAAAATACCACAAAAATACAAGCAAATCAGGTTTACCGTTAGTTCATTTCAGTTTCCATTCTTTTTATAAAACAAATTCCTTTCGTTGTCAACATTATTACATGAGAATTTCAATGCAGAATTATTTTTAAAAGGATTTCGGATCATGATGACTTTGTTCTTTTTTGCTCTCGCATTTCAGCCCTCACGTTCAGTTTTGGTTCGTTATTGTCATCAGCATCATCATCATCAATTAATTTCTACCACAAGTCAATACGGGATTTCCTATTTAATCTTCCTCTATAAAAATCAAATCATTTTTTGAATAATTCCCAATCGATAATACCTACTTGTTAGCAAACACGCAATGTAATTTTCTCTCTCCTTCCCAAAAACAGCCAACAACTGTTTTGTGGTAAAGACATTCAATCATCATCAAACAAAACTTAATTTCATCATCATTTGATTTTTTCCATCAGGTATATATATTTTTTGCTGCTGCCTCAAAAACTACAAAGAAAAGTCAAGGAACTTATCCATGTCGTATGTATATCGTGTCGTGTGTAACTATTACACAAGTAAATTACTAAGTTTATACTATTTACATACACACAAAATTGCATGCAGTTATGCAGATCAGAGAGAAGAAGGCAGCTGAATGATGAGATGATGAGAAGTGACTTGATTTGTTCGCCTTGAGGAAGGATACAAAACAAAACAGCATCAAAAGAGCAACATACCATAACATTTTTATTTTGAAAAAAATTACAAAAGAAAAACATCAAAAAGTTGCCGAGGAGGAGAAGAGCACAAAGCACACCACCAACAAGTCAACAAAAGAGACTTCTTTCAAACTGGATTTGTATGGATACACATTCAGTATTTTTGCCAATCTTCATCTGTTCGTCATGCAATTGCAATTATTATCTTGCTTTTGTTTTAGTTTACAATTTTTACATCCTATTCGGCTAGAACTATAATCTATTTTGCTTGCAGGCTGACTTTGGCTCTGGCTCTCTGATAAAGACAATTTCACAGCCACACACAAACTCACAGGACATGTTATTATTACAACATTTTCGATTTTTTCAAATAGTAAAAAACTTGCATTGCATGGAGTACAGTCGTAATACCAGACCAGACCAGTCAGTCTCCTTTATCTTCACTACTCTTCATTTCACACACACACACACACACACACAACTTTAATAGCTATTAAAGTTACCAATTACTACGTAGGGACAGCAGGACAGACATAGAAAACCAGTGAAAAAAATCAATCTATCCGTCCGTCCCGTCGCTCACACTTCATGTAATCATTTTCAAAAAGTCTATTATTCCTCTTTCTCAGCCAAGTTTTTAATTTCAATCTTCTTTACTTCATCTCGATCATCATCATCATCATCATTCTTTCTTACTAGCGTGCTAAAATAATTACATAGCAAATCAATACCTGTTAAAAAGCGGTTACAGAGAGCGAGACTTTATTCTCATTTCCCATTTTACTTGCAAAGACAAAAAGAGCCAGTGCAGTGCCCACACATTCGTTTGTAATTCTAGTTTTGTTCAATTCAATGTCCTGTATTTTTGTAGGACTCTGACTTGACTAGTAGGTATATTTATTACATAAAAGAGGAAGAAATAAAAAGAACCTAGATTTTTTGCACGTACAAGTATACTTGCATATAAATATGTATTTTGCATGAGATGACGATGACGAGACTATGAGCAAACTAGTTGAATAGACTCGGATTTAAATACTCACTGATTATAATCTTGCATGCATATTGCAATGCAATAAAAAACGATGCAAAATGATAAAGAACTGAGAAGGAAACGTGTAATAATAGGATAGGTATCAAATATACATAAGTATAAAGTTTCGTTTCATTCTCTCTCCGATACAAGTTGCTGATGATATAGTCAGTGTGATGATGACGAAGTTTTTTTCAAGGGAAAGTTCCCGTTTTCTTATTTTGCATTGCAAAATGCTATTAAATTGCAATTGCTCAACTCAAATAATATAATCACAGAGAGCCACTGCAAAAAGCAGAGAAGAGGAAAAACAACAACAAAAACATAATTCATTTACATCAATCATCATGTCATCAAGTTGGTTTTTACCTACCGCTATACCATACAATATACCGAAGAAGCTTTATAAAAAATCCAAGGAAAATAAATCAAGAGAGAGAGGGGAACAGCGGTAGTCGTAATAAAAACAGCAAGAACAAAAAAGGCAACATGAACTTGCTGGTTTTATAGAAACATGGCAAGAAATACAAATACACTCGAAATTTAAATAAATAAATGAAGTTTTAAAATTTAGATTTGTTCACTTGATTTTCTCAATTTAGGTACTTGGTTTTGTTTCGCAAAAAAATTGCAAAATGAATTAAATAATAAAAAACTCTAATGAATTGTGTGGTGTCAGCTTCATTACTATCATTATTATATCGTCAGACTTATCAGTAAGCAAAATGTAGTAATCAAATATGCATATGTTGAAGGAAAAGATGTCATGTCAGTATTCATCGATCTTTCGATCAAAAGTATCAATCTCCCAATCAATCAACAGGTATATAGGTACCTAACTGTGCAAGGTTGTTGGTCAGTAATAAGCCATCATAATTATTAATGAGTGCACCCTCTTCGCACCCATTCGCTGAAGAAAAAAATATATACCAATTTTTTCTCAACCTACATTACTTTTAATTTTTGTGGGCTACTAAAATGTCTGCATGCAATGTACAATGTGTAACGTAACCACTTAAAGTGTGTTTACAATAATAAGGTATTAAAAAACAGCTTTGCAGAAAAAAACCAAAACATTTGTTGACTAATCATAAAAAAATATGATCCCATTGAACACTTTTTTTTGCAAGTTGAGGATGGTTGGGGTAATCAAAAAGGTGATACTACTCTTGTTATATTGTGTGTAAATTTTTTTTGTATTCCTCTTTTGCATCTGCATTTTTTCAGCAAGTCCACTCCACTCCAACTTTAAGTTGTAAGTAGGTATTAAGGTTTGTTCAGAAAAATACTAAAGATTATTATTATATCATTGCCCTTTTGCATATTATTGATATACCTGTTGACTGACGGTATGTATGCAAATAGTTTGGTAAAGTAAGATTTAACTATAATCATAACACAACTTTAGCCAACTTTGAGAGAGGGTTTTGAAAGATGAGGAGACGAAGAGTGAATAATAAATTAAAATATAGGCACGTATTTGATGTGACTGTGCCTATTGCCTGCTGATGACCATGATGATGATGATCTTTCGCTCTTTTTTTCGCAACCTGCTTCCATTTGATTTTATAATGAATGATGAAATGATCATCATCTTCTGCTCCTTAATCTTGAGCATGATATGATGATGATCATGATAAAGATGATACTGTCGATAGTGTTGATAAGAAATTGAGTAAGACCAGTCTTGTTTTTTTTTCTGTCTGCATCTCTTTCACCCAACTCGCATCTCAATCAAACAGATTTTTTCTTCTTCTTTCCCTCCTCAGCAGAAAAAAAGAAGAATAAGTACAATTGTTGTGCAGTAATAATTGTAACTACAACAGTTTTGCATTTCATATTTTTAATGTCATTTGATATTCACATCTTATCGGCAAAGTCAAGTCAGTATATCAATTTTCCATTCATTTTTCCATTTTACTATATGCAAATTATACGTATAGCATGTACATTAAAGCAGGTCTTATACTATACATCATATCATCATCCTGTTTTTTTTGGTAGTGCAAAAAAATTTACACGGATAATTTTTGTGTTAGGCAAAAGGCAAAATAAAATGAAATCCGTGTATTTTATACAAAACAAAAGGTTCATACAAATATATATATTCGTACTCCTTTTTTATTCAATATTTATTTATCATATTCAAATTGAATGAGACAGGATATGTTGGATTAGTGTTCTGATTCTCCTTTCAAAAAAAATATTGCGAATAGCAGATGTTCATAGTTTATGCTGCATACTTGGTTATTTTTTTGCTGTTTTTGAGAGCTCCGAGATAAATCCACTTTAACCTTTTGTTTGTTGTCATAAAATTTGCAAATTTTATAGCATAAAAAATACAATTGAATAGAGTAAGAGATACAAGTAATACTCAAAAATGGCAAAAAAAATCGATGCCTACTTCACTTTATCTATAATTTCGATCCATTCGCTAAAAAATAAAAGCTCTTTCAGCACAAATAATATCGACATTACAATAATGTTTGCAACACAATACGAAACAAAGCTGCAATCCTATCATGAAATCACTTTTTGGCAAACTGACATACAATTTTTTTTTCAAGTAATCTTTTCTTACAAATAATCCCAAATCACGCCAGACGCCAAGTCAAAAAAGTCAAGTTTACAGTGTCGTGGATGTCGTGTGGCGTATTATATCATTCTTCTGGAATACGTTGTCAATTTCCAACTGCCTTTTTCGTCTCCTCCTTCTCAAATTTTCCAGTTTACAGAACAAAGCGAAAACCACAACTAATCAAGATCGAAGCAGTCAATTCCAAAATAACTTTTTATATAATAATTTCTGAACTACATACATAACAAGTTAATGTCACAACCAATTATCATTATCATACATGCTTATGTGCATTTTACATCCAAAATTAGCATAATTCGACATTGAAATGTCAAAAGAGGGGCTGTTTTTTAAGGAGACATGTGGTTTCCAAACCACCGATACAGATACAACCACTTTTGTGAAGCTGCAATTTTTTCGCAAATAAAAAGTACTAAAAACGAACTAGTTTTCCATGTTATCTTGCTATATTTGGGCATGGTAAGCAGTGAATTAATACAAAAATACAAGTCAATTGTGTATAAAAAATAATATATTAAGATCATGCAGAACTGTCTATATTTTTCGTGATTTTTATTCAATTTTTCACGCTCCTCCTTGTAAAACACGCCAATGGCATGACATGACCATGCTCACATATCCATTCAAAAAGTATTATCATCAGTAGCATCATCATCACCACCACCACCTTCCTAATAATCAAATTAAAAGATTTTGACTTTGCTTCAGCAATTTTTTTTTGTTAGAAAAAAGTGAAAGATTCTCTACCAAAAATATATTGTAAATCCGACTGACTACCAAAACTCAGTTTGAAACAATTTGACATACTACCTGAATGTAACAATAGCACAATACAAAAGTATATCGAATGTTGTATCATCATCATCTCATTTCATCATGACATTATTTTTCACTTAGTTATCTACTCTCCTCTCATTTTTTTTACAGATTGAACTTCTACTCTGATCTGTGCTGCTCTCTGCATGATTTTAGTTTTGCATCATCATGCAAAATACTTTAATACATGGGTATTTACACCACCATGTCAGTACACTCTCCTACTTCTCATACTATACTAACTATTATGGAGTCTTGTCTTGTCGTCCTTTTAGAAACATTATTTTTTTGGTATCATGCGGGGAATAAAAGCAGGCCGACCAAAATTAATGTCTGTTCATTC
>JAQFXM010005561.1:0-14721 GCA_034693345.1 Entomobrya multifasciata | reverse complement strand
GGGTGAAGTATGAAGCTTAACTTTTGAACAACTGTTAAAGATATTTGATTTTAAAGATCATTATCATGTATACTAGATACTTTTATAGTGTACTACGTACACTAACGGGAATCTTAACCGTGGTGGCTGGCTTTGCTAGTCTATTATAATTTACCATTTGCAGTCAGTTACATGCACGCACTTGATAAAAGTACGGTAGTTGTATTTATAACCGTTTCCCACATAGAAAGTTTTAGGTAGCATCAGACGCGACAGATCATGATGACTAAATGAGTAATTTCTTGTCATTGGAATTTATGGAGATAGTAAAAGTTACGTACATGGGCTTACATAATATTTAATTGAGAAGATGCGGCTTTTTAGTATTATTATTACCGATAGCTATCAACATTACTGTGTGGTGGATGCGATGAAGGATGAATGCTAATCTTATCCGACCGATGGTTTGGTTCAGAAAAGCTTTCCATTCTCATCATCACAGATAATCCTTGGCGGTCGTGTCGTACATAATCACGAATTTATTTCGGTTTTCCTTCTTAGATAACACTGTAATGTACAGAAAAACAATGAAAGTGAACGTTTTTCGGTGAAATATATGAATGCATGCATTTTTATGGCAAATTCACAAATATGCAACCTCTGAACTTAAAATAGAGATGACTATGAATCATTTATTCTGTACCTCTGACGTCTAGCTGTTTTAGTGCTGTCATAATTACCAATTATGTAGACAGTTCAACTCATGCCATGTGTACTGACTAAAAATAGGCACATATACGGCAAGATGCAATAGCTAAAAAGTGGAGTAATCCTCTTTACGTCACACCATAAACAGGGAGCTGAGGTAGTTCAGTAGGCATTGTACATTATGTAAGAGCCATTAACTCCATTGTATACATGACGCTTTCTTGACAAACGCTGACATTTGATATGATAATGATAATCCCTACACTTTTGCATACAGATGATGATGGGTAGCTAGCTAAATACCACTGAAAGTACGTAACTGTGTTTCAGCATTATTTGGGCATTATTAATGTGTCTTGTCGGATATTTTAATGCCAATTTAGTTCTATTTTAGGAGTGAAAATGTTCTGCTAATGTATTTGTATTATGTGAGTTTATACAAGTCTAATTTTGATTGTTTATTTTTGTGGTTTTCTCTTTCTCCAGGTATCATCATGTTACAGTATTCATTTACACCTGGGTTACTTATGAAGACTACGAACCCTCACTCAGGTATGTATTCATTGTTGATTTTATAAAAAGTATATCTCGTTCCCGAATCGCTGGTGTAAACCATGTGGCGATGGCGAATCTTTCCCCTTAACAAATTGACATTTAAAATCTTTTTTACAGGTGGTTCATGACGATGAACATGTTCGTACATGCCGTTATGTATTCCTACTACGCCCTAAAGGTATAATTTTCTACACTTTTACAGACTTTCATGTTATCAATGACTATAAAAGACTTAAATCAAGCAAAAGGCATGAGTATTTCGATAATGATATAAGAAAGGAAAAACTGACATAAAAATAACAAGATATTTAGAATTTTTTAGTCTGCTACACAAATAACAATCACACATAATTAAATCATAATGAATGAGAAATGCATGATTTTATCCAGCATGAATACATAAACATACATGATTTTCTCTGTTCAAGTAAAATATTTCGAGATAATTGGGTTTTGTCAACAACTACGTCCTTCTAATACGCCATGCTTTGCGCTTGCACCTTGCGCCAGTTCGTAATAGTAATAAAACACGATGATGTTTTTTTGGTCATTTTAATGAGAAGGGTAAATAAGTAGATGCATTGCGTCGACTCAAGTGTCAAAGTAAACATTTACTAAACTTGAGCAGCAGCTTGAAATCCTACACATAGCACATACTCTGTATTAGTTTTCTTGGTCATTATGGCATTACGTAAAACTACATTGCACCTGGCATAATAGCGTGTAATAAAGATTATGATTTATGTACATGCTACATACAATCTTGCTTTTTATATTTTTATCTACATCAGCATGAAAAGGAGATGACAGTAAAAATGTATTTGTGAAAATGTTTCTTTAAAATTTAAAACAAAAATTTTCATTTCAGGCAATGAAGATTCGTGTACCCCGGAACTGGGCAATGCTAGTCACCGTTTTGCAACTGAGCCAAATGGTAGTTGGAGTGTACATCAACATATACTCAATGTGGATAAAACGTAATATGATTTGAATGTTTTACTATTCATTAATATTTATCTTGCAGAACATAAAAATTGAGATAAATCACACACTCGCATCTCACTTTTGCTCTTTTACGAACAAAGAAACTTGCATGGAAATAAATACATTCATACCTTCAAAAAAATTCTTGTGCCATTAAGAAAAAATTAAAATTTTCCTTGTTTTTTATATACTTGCAGGACACGGAATGGACTGCGTTCGCAGAAACGAAGTAATACAATTGGCATTGACAATGTACGGCTCGTACTTTGTCCTATTTGCCAACTTCTTCTACAATTCGTATCTCAAATCGTCTTCGTCGCTGCTACTAAGAAAGAAGGCAGTTTAATTCCTGCTAAAAATATTAATAATAATAAATTAGTAAAGAAAATCATCAATTTAACCAATTTAAAACCAACATTTTTGCTCCTACTTTTAGTTTGACAAGTAAATTTTATATTGAAGTATTAAGGAATCCCATCAATTTAATTAAAATATCTTTTAAAAAGACAAATTTTTAAATGAATATATTTATGATTGTATGATGGCATTCTAATGGGTAGACGGAATAGTTTTGAGTACTCGTATATTATTATTACAGGGTGATCATTCCGAATGAGAACCATATTAAATTACAAAGGTAGGTTTTAGTTTATTTGTAGAGCAGATTTTATACAAAAGTACTTAATTTACATTTAATGGTTGACGATAATGGCCCTTCCCAGACGTGCCAGTCAGTCATTCACCTTTACCTTATCTCTCACTTCAAAACTCCCAAATACATTTTATCCTTACGTTATACCCAATTAAAAAACGCTAAAACTGAAAAATTGATTTATTAACGAAAAGGATAATTTAAAATGCGTCTACATACAAAATAGGTATACAAATTATTAACCAATACATATTCAATATTGAGACAAAAGTCATTCACGTACAGTCAGTTAGCACAAAAACAAATACCCAACCAAAAATATGACCCAAAGAAACCCAGCCCCGCTTCCAAGTGCACTAAACATGCTGTGTATAATATTGTAGATGAGGTAAGGTTTTAAAAATACTGATGATGAAGGAGGTACCATTGCCCCTTATCTTTAGGTTTCAGGTTGAAGCCAACAAAAACGGTTTTTCCTGTACCTGTTATCTGTGAAAAAATCTAATATAGTTTGTGTAACAAATAAAGTATTTAATTAAAATATTAGCTTATTGAATTACATAACAAAAATATATATAGCCATGTAGATGTTGTCGTTTGTCGTGGACTGTGCTGTTATTTATTTGTACCAAATAAATTAAGATACAAAAAATACACGAAATAGGTAGCTTAAGGCTGTTTAGCTTAAAACGTTTCTATTTACAAACATTACTTACAAGACCGGATAATATTTAGGAGAAGATACATTAAATTTCGAATATTTGATATTGAATGGAACTTTTCCTGTGAAAGAGTTTGCACTGAAAATACAAAAATTGCTTATTAGAAATACATACATTCGGACTTTCTCTTACAATTACTTCGTGGCATATTAGTCAGAAATGTGTAAATGTGAGAGAAATTCTTCAGCTGGAAAGTAAAATAAATAGTGAGACTCGACGTAATAAAAAATGCCAAAAATGTTTTTAGATGTAATACGTAAGTATTCGTACAATTGATGCTAATTTTATGCTAATCCAATATAATTATAGTTAGCCCGTTGACGGTCATTTGAATTTACGTAACAACAAAAATATTTCAGTAACTGATTTTCGTCATTCCTACCCCGTGACGTGGGTATATTTCTTGATCTGATCATAAGACAACGACGTGTATGGGGAAGTTTCTGTGTTTTCTCACCCTTTTTTCGCATGATCGAATTTCGAATACACACAGTTTAAAAAAGCTTGAGAGATCAACAGAAACTATTTGAATACAAAAACTCAAATGGTATGAAATTGAAAGAATACATGTATATGAGTTATATAAAAATTTGTTACTGTACAACTTTCTGGAATTAAATTTCAAATTTTGAAGGCAAATTTAAGAAGTTTGCTTGTTTGCCAGATCATTTGGGATTTAAAGTATTTGTTTATAAAAGATAAATTGATATACTGCCAGTTCTGAGTGCATTTATGACGCAAGTATGAAAAGGTGTATTTTTGCCTGTTTCCCAACAGATCTCGTCATGTTATAAATTGATGAAAATTTTATGAAATGTTTTTGAATATCAATTTTAAAAGACTAAAATCTTTTAATTTTAAAAACTTGGATTGTGATGGCGTGTGTACATAAATTAGGCGTTTTACACTAAAAAATATACATATAATTTTATAGCCAGTCTTTTTAAAATCAGAGCTCGTCCGTTGTTCCTATACTACTTGTGTATTAGACTAATATTTATACTGTGCGGTTGTATTGAACCGATTTACTTGACTTAACTATTAGGAAATTGCGAAAATTGCATAATTGCGAAAATAAATGCGATTTCAAATGGACGCAAGTGGCTTTTTAATATTAATAGCGTGATGGCGATGAAATGATCATGGTATATTTGGTGTGAACTTCATTTAAAAAAAATAATGCCATTTTGGACTTGCTTTTCTTATGTTCCTAAATAACGTTTCTGTTAACTTAGTATCTTCTCACGAATAACTATCAACATGTAAACGTACAAGTTCCATGCACAGGAAATAAAAGCTACTAAATCTAAGTGATAATCACATTTAAATAATGTACGCAGCAAAAACAGCAGTAATAAAAAATAGCTATCGGATGAAGCCAACTATATAAATATTGGTAAACAGAAAGGTGGTGTTACAACTCAGTTTTAAAAGTAATTGTGTTATGTGTTGTATGATGGATTATATTTTGAAGCTGTAAATATTGTTTTTAAAATGTAATAATTAAATTCTAATTATTATGAATTTCTATATTATATATTGTTCAATGTTTGTAGAAGTTACCCAATTTTGTAAAGGAAAATAATAAAAATGCTATTCATTCCAAAAAAGAAGAAAGAAATTGAAAACGTGTTACTTGGTACATTTTTTACTTGATCGCAAATAATGCCAATTTTCAAGTTCATGATTCATCATTTCATTCAATTGAAAACATTCACACGGTCTATCACTTCCCATATCATGTCATGCTGGGTTCATCACAATTACGACAAATGATAGTTACGTATTAAGTCTATTCATGAAATGACCGTCGTATTATGTAATTTGTTCATGACCTGCACCAATATAAGAAGGATATGTGAAATGGAAGCGCAGCACAAACAGTTCTCAAGGCTATTTGTAGCGAAGCAAATTTGGCTGATAGATGCAAATTAATTATGGTTAATGCGCTGTACCTTTACCAGAAATGCCATAAAAATAGCAAGATGCATAATGTTAGAAAAAGTTGAAAAGATGTACATATATATGAATTTTTAATAACACTTATGTCCATTCAAGGTAAACAAGAATCAAGTTTAATCGGACTCGTGCACAAGTTATAACTGTCTTCAAATAATGAAAGAAGTCAGTGTCTTTGATTGAAGGTTATGAACAAACGATGTACCGAAATAGAGGCATAACAATCGCAAAGATAATTATACTATACCATAATATAATTATATGTATGGGTGATAAATGTTTAGCGATACAGCGATCGAAATACTTGATAATTTTATATTCACAGTGCCATTGATAAGTCAGCCTATTATCAGTTCATAAATATATACAAAATGAATGTAGTGTATAATGGCTGATTGTTTCAAGAGCTCTGAGATAAGATCGGTATTGATCAAGAACATATTTCGATAATCTGAGGATATTTGAGCAAAAATATGCAAGTTTTTTATGTAGGTTATCTGGACATTGGCCTTTCTTAAAGATGAACAACAAAAAAGTGCGGCTATGTGGAAGGAATTAATAACTTCCTTGGCCCTTCTTTTAATGATCAAAACAACAAATTAATTATGGACTCACAAAGAACTCTGCTTCGGCCACCAATACAATTACAATTCTTGCATAATTCGTTACTCGTTACTGATGCACTTGTTGGAGTACAGTTGGCAAGTGTTTTATAGCTTATGTGGGAGTAATAGTTATGCATATAGAAATTTAAAGTGGAATCGAATGGTGTAACTCATTTATTTTTTTATTTTTATGTTTTCGATGACTACTCCGTTTAGATAATGCGATAAGAATGAAGATATTGGGTTAAGGCAAAGGCATGAGTATATAGCATGCAGAAATACTTATACTACAGCGTTATTTGGTGTCCAAAAAATACAATGTATCGGCAAAAAATATTATACGTACGGTCATCGTAACTCTTTATTAATGAGGACATCCTTTCCTTTCTCCTGTGAGTTTGTGCCCGATAGCTCTTGCACCCAAAAAATCTTTGCAAGTTTGGGTGAATTATGAATTAAAAAAGGAAATTGTTCATGGGAAGTAAAGATGTCAAGTCATCCAATACAAGATACAAGATTATCATCAAGTGAATGTAGCAGGTGTAATGTAAAAAGTAACTCATTAAACACGAAATATATCAGTGGTATCGCTCTCATCATCAATGAGAATGACATGAATGCTAGTACATTTTTGGGAACATCTTACTCCCAAAATAACCCTTTCAAAACTCACAGCACCTTGTCTTGATAGATGATGAGATTGTAGGATGCACATACATTTTTATCGATGCATATTTCAGCAACAATAATTACGTTGATTATCTATTAATATAACTCATACTCAATGCGATTTCGTAAATGGGAATAACATTTTTATGTCGCGATTGGAACATGTATGGTCATATTTGTTCCTATAAAATCTGCTCTTTTTGCAACGCGCAAGTAGACATTGCAAATTGCAAAATGAAAAAGTGATATATGAATTTGACTTTGATTTTATTACATAAATTTAATTTTATTATATACATTTATATAGACTTAATTTTTATTTTCCAATAAAAATTAAGATTACATACATGCCAATGTAATGGTACAAGTAAATGGTAGAAAAACAGTGGATATGGATAACAACCTGTCCAACTTGCTACTACACGCGATGCAAGTTTTTTTTTTAAATATGGCAATGGAATATTAATAGGAAAGCCTGGTTATTTGCCAAATATGTAAAATGCATCTGCGACGTCTCATCATTTAAAACATTTTTAAAGCATGCCAGTTAATTTATCAGCTATCACCTTCTTTATCATGGAACCTGACATGCTGCCTAATTCCAAAGGTTTCGTTAACTTTGGGAATGAATTGAATGTCATTTCAATAAATTAAAATCTCATTAGTACAATTATTCTAGGGATTCAGAAATAAAATTCTTTATTTTGATATTAGCTAACGTAACATCAAAAAGTTATTAAAGATTTACAATCATTCATTTTGATTTTAAATTGAGTAAGTTTAATTGGATGGCAAACCTGTGCCTATATTTGTTTCTTGTAACTATATTATTGGAAAATTTGTGAGAAACAAAACATGCATCCTTTTTCTGACATATAATTTCGATTTACATATAAATTGTACTACAACTTGTCACTCCACTTATCAATTTTCTCGCCACTCATCCACGAATTCCAGCCCCTATTCTTTCTGAAGTCAATTTCGTAAATTTAATTAGCCCAAAAAATTAAAATAAATATATTGATTGAATTTGTCACAATATTTCAGCAAACAAAATCCAGATATTCCCATACATTTTCCCAAAGAGTTTAGCAATTGCCAATACGATGACAGATATGAGCAATGAAGGTCGTATGATACCAAATTGCATGTTTTTTACTTTAAATCTCATAAGAAGTGTAAGTATATCAAACCCGTAAAAAAGGATTATAATGTAACAACAGTCTTGCTTCGTCTATGTTGACAATGGTCTATGTATGCAGTCATGATGTGATGATCACTGCTGCAAAAATATTGTTTGTTTTCGTACGATTGCAGGTGGGGCCTTTGTTCTGTTGTCAAATACCCTATCGGTGAATATAGGTATCATGATTTTCTGCCACTTGGTGCTTTAAGGAATGCAGTAAACATACCCTACTTTCCCTACACATGTATGTATCAAAACTTCTAAAACCTTAAACAAAGCAGTAGATGTGTACACAGGCATACATACATACCTGCACATTTCATTTACTCAGATGTTTGAAACAGCAAAAAAGTTGATATTTTTACCCTAAAAAATTGTACTAAGTTAACTTTACTCGGTTTTATTTTTATTCTTAAAGTTGTACGTAAATTAGATAACATGAAAAGTTTAAGGAGTATTATTAAAGTTCCTCAAACCCTTAAACCAGTAATTGGTGTAAGGTACATTTCAGGGAAATGGACAAAGCAAAAGGAAGGCAGTCCCCCAGGTGTATTGACATCTACACAGAATATATCTCCAGTGGTTGGAGTAACTGTCCCTGAATTCCTGTTTCAAAATTTGCACAAATGGGAAAATGCACCAGCAATGGTTATACTAAATCCTATTTTGCTAAACACCTACTACCAAACCACCTTTAAAAATTGTACTAATTGATTTTATGTATGACAAATGACAATTCTAACAGAAATGTGCTATCACTGGACGGCAGTACACACATGGACAAATTTACAAACTGAGCCAGAGTTTTGCAGCAGCTTTAAAACACGCTAAATTTAAGCGAAACGATTGTGTATGCATATTATTACCAAATATGCCCGAGTATCCAATTGCTACTTTTGGTAGCATGCAAGCTGGATGTGTAGTTTCCACAATTAACCCAGCATACACCAAAGGTGCGTTTATAATACCGAAACTCTCCATGATTTTGATGATACATGGTTTCTTATGATAATTCTATTCAAAATAAATTTCGTTTTGAAATTTCAGATGAAGTCGCAAAACAGATCAACGACTGTGCTGGAAAAGTTGTCATTACAATTCCACAGCTCGTGCCTCTTGTAGAAGCTGCAAGACCCAACTGTCCAAGTTTGACAGAAAAAACCATTGTAATCAGCCCTGAAGCTGTTGAGGGATGTAATACATTTACTGAAATGGTTAAGACAAATGCCAATGGAGTAGATCTCCTAAAAGGATCAGACATAAATGCAGAAGAGGATAGTGTCTTGTTGCCATATTCCAGTGGAACAACAGTAATTTCATTTGCATAAAAATGTTATATATCCGATGCAAAGAAAATTGACATTTTGAGAAGCAAAATTTGATTAACTTTGCACAGGGAAATCCAAAAGGAGTAGAGCTAACACACACAGCCCTAACCACGAATATCAAACAAATTCTTGTAGAAGGGTACTCCCAAACGTGGGCATTTGAGGGTGGGGCAGAGCAGGAGAGATGCCTTGCGATTCTTCCATTTTTCCATGTTTATGGTTATCATCTCATTATGTCAGGGGCGATTTTTCAAGGAGCATTTGTGTCATGCCTTCCTAAATTTGAGCCAGAGACCTACATTAAAGCTTTAATGGAACACAAGGTATAAATTATGAAGATTATGAAAACACAAAATTATCTACCATGAAACAATGGAAATTGAAATGAATACCCTAAATTTGCTAGCCTACTGTACTTCACCTTGTCACTCCACTTATCAATTTTCTCGCCAGTCATCCACAAATTCCAGCCCCTATTCTTTCTCAAGTAAGAGGTGTTATAGTTGGGGCTGCTCCGTTAGGGAAAGAATTGATCAACCAATTTTTATCAAAGTTTGGAAAGGATATATTTATGCAAGAAGGTATAATGTTGATAAGATGTTAAGTTATGAAAATTATTTGATTTGTGCTACATGTTTGCTGATTGAATTATATTTTAGGTTATGGTATGAGTGAGATTTTGGTCCCTCATTTGAATCCCGGAGAGGAAAAGAACAAAAGGCCAGGATCAGTTGGAATCATGGTACCTGGAACTTCAATGAAAGTTATTGATTTGGACACTGGCAAGCCACTGGGCCCAAATCAGTCTGGCGAAATTTGTGTTCAAGGCCCAATGGTAAAGAGTACTGATATTTAATTGCATGTAATTGGTAATTAGGACCAATACATTAATTTTTTGACTCAATAAAAATCTTAGATAATGAAGGGCTACTTGAATAACGAAGAAGCAACGCGGACGACAATCGATGACGAAAAGTTTGTGCATACGGGTGATATTGGATACTACGATGAAGAAGGTTTCCTATACATTGAGGATCGGTTAGCAATCTCCATTGTTTTGTTACTAAAGTCTGCTAAAATTTCGTGAAAGATTTTGGTGATTCTGATCTAATGAATAATTCATAACAGTTTGAAGGAGCTCATCAAAGTAAATGGACTCCAAGTTGCTCCATCTGAGCTGGAAGATGTACTCAGGAAACATCCTGACGTTGCAGATGTGGCGGTTATTGGAGTGCCCAGTGAACGCAGGGGAGAAGCACCAAGGGCTTATATTGTAAAAAGAAACGACAAGCTCACTGCCGACGATATCAAATCATTCCTTGAACCTCAACTTGCTCAACACAAACAGCTCAATGGTGGCATTGAGTTTATTGACACTATTCCAAAGGCAGCTTCAGGAAAAATATTAAGACGATTATTGCTGGCAGATTACAAAAATAAATTGTCGAAGCAATAAAATCCAACTTTATGCGATATGTAACCTAAGTTTATTATCCATTTACAAACCCAGACCTTAATTCCCTATTCGAATTGTCTTGATAATCACTAATATGAATAAAATAAAAATCAATCCACAAAGCCTCCAACCTTTCATATCCAACAAGAGATTCTCTTAAACTTGATTTTCATGGCAAAACATGATTTCATCCCTCTATTCAATTAAAATGAAAACCACAGATAAACTCTGATTTCATGAGAAAAATTGTCTTTAAAATTAATCATATTTTTGGCATCATATCAATCGTTATCCCAAGTAGCAGTGTCGGCGTCGTCAATATAGTGACATCTTCATACATTTACGAATCCATTTAATATTTTCCGAAGAATAATACACCAATCGAAATTGAAAAGATGCCTGACTTTCCGATATCAATTTTTCAGTCGGAAGAAAATACTAGAACTTTTGTATGAAAAGCATGAAAATAAAATACGACGCATCATGCACTAAAAAATTTTATTGTTCGCTTTAAAACGAGATAAAACAATTTCTTTGTTGTGTTCTGCAAGTAAATTGGATCATTAGATTTTATTTGAAATAAGATGTTTTGTCTGCACATGCAATGGGTAGTTTTTCTGATGGTGGTAGTAACACGTCAGGAAAGAAATCCAAACTAAAGCTATTTGATAATTGAACTTTGAATCAGTGCTAAATCACCCTAAATTATAAAATTTCCTATGGATTAACAGGAACTTTGGTACAGGAACTAACTGGGCAATTCGAACTCATGATTCTTAATTAGTCGATTTATTTGGATCTATAATAAATTAACAAGTAAATATAATGTAAACAGCTTATATACGGCGTACATATAGTTTACCTTCATTGCATGACATTGCCCAGCGTAAGTGTGCTTATTAAAACAAAAACATGCCACACATTTTTGCATGCAACTTTCTAAAATTGAGATTTCAATTTAATTGTAACATAACAGAGTAATCATACGAATTAACTATGGTGTACATTGTACGTGCCAGTTTAGGTACCAGATATTAGCTTTATTGGTGTATATCCCTCTGAGCAGATCTATATTGTCTAGTCACATAACATGCCAAATTGAAATAAGAGATATGCGAAGGACAATTTTTATCGCATCTTCTTTTGGAACTTCAAGTTTTACAATTTTTCATATGTGCATAAAACGATTTCGCACGAAAGTCTTAAGTTGCTGACAAGTTTGCACAAACCCTGCAAAGACATTATTATGTGTTGTTATTTAATTTAACATTTTAGAATATCATATAAAAACATACAAACTTCAAAAAAGGGCAAAGATGCTTCCAGTGCTTGACAATAGTGTCATTATCATTTATCCTTGCCTACATGTGTACATAAGATGCTGTTTTCAGCTGTATGTACTGCTCACGTTTTTGAATCTTTAATCTTTGACTTATGTTTACTCAGAGGAGATGAGTTAGTTTTTTGTTACCCTTTCATTTCACTGCATCAATTCTCTGCAAGCCTGTTAATGTTAAAAGCACTCATTATAGTTATATAGATCGACATCGACATACGTACATATATCCCAAATATTTATCTTTGCAGTTATAAAAACCAGTTTTTCATTCACCTATTTTATGTACGCCTATACATTCAAATGTTTATGTTATGTTAAGATTTATGTAATATTATGTTTGTTTTATGCTGGAATATTTGACATCGTTTTTCCTTGACTGGCTTGTTTTGTTTGTAGTTGTGTGAAAAGGACTTTGGCATTACATACATGTGATGTGTATCAAGTATTTATGCTGGTTTAAAACAATTTAAAAAAGAACTTTTAGTAGTTGACAAACTTGCAACATGAAAGGTTTTCGGAGTTTAAGCAAATTCAAAGTATTTCCACCCCAGAAATCATCCCTTGGTGTTAGGTACATTTCAGGGAAATGGACAAAGCAAAAGGAAGGCTGTCCTCCAGGTGTACTGACATCTACACAAAATCTCGCTCCAGTGGTTGGAGTAACTGTCCCTGAATTTCTATTCCAAAATTTGCACAAATGGGAAAATGCACCAGCAATGGTAATATTTTAAACAAGCTGACTAAAATGGTCCATCATTAATTTGTTAACTGAGATGTGTAAGATTTATAATACAAGTTTTGTTTAGAAATGCGCAATTTCAGGAAGGCAATACACCCACGGACAAATTTACAAACTGAGCCAGAGTTTTGCAGCAGCTTTAAAACACGCAAAATTTAAGCGAAACGATTGTGTATGCATTTTGTTGCCAAACATGCCCGAATATCCGATTGCTGCTTTTGGTAGCATGCAAGCAGGATGCATGGTTTCTACAATAAACCCAGCATACACAAAAGGTAAGCGTGAACATTTTGATGCATAATCAATCAATTTTGTTATTAATGGGGTAAATTAGAATGTAAAATGGTCCACTAACGTTTTCCAAAGGAATTTTCCATTCGCACATTCAAAACAAAACTTTATTATATGATTTATTCATATTAAGTTTCTTTCCACCATCCATGATTAGTGTATACGAAGTAAAAGATTTTTTAAAAAAATCAGGAATTCTTTCTTTTTTACTCTAATTTCAGATGAAATTGCGAAACAAATTAATGATTGCGCAGGAAAAATTGTTATAACCATTCCTCAACTTGCGCCTCTGGTTGAAGCTGCCAGATCTAATTGTCCGAGTTTAACGGAAAAGAGCATTGTAGTTGGTGAAGCACCGGAAGGAAGTCACTCCTTTTTTGAAATGCTGAAAACAAATACAACTGGAGTGGATATGTTGAAAGGGTCTGATATTAGCTCTGATGATATTGCTTTACTACCATACTCCAGTGGAACTACTGTAAATTAATTGCTAGCTAATTATTTTTCTGCTTAATCCTGATTTTTTGCTGTCGTTCAAGTTCAAATAATGGCATGGATTTAAATTGTACAGGGTAACCCAAAAGGAGTTGAACTCACCCACAAGGCACTAGCGACAAACATGAAACAAATTGTTTCGGATGGTTATTGCCAAACCCGATTTTTTGAGAATGGGGTAGAGCAAGATCGTTTTCAAGCTATTCTTCCATTTTTTCACATGTATGGATTTCATGTAATCATGTCAGTGGCTATGTTTCAAGGAGCTTTTGTCACCTGTCTTCCCAAATTTGAGCCAGAAACTTATCTTAAAGCTCTTGTAGAACACAAAGTAAAATACTTTTAAAAAATTGATGATACGCTTCCTGTAATGTGTACACTTTTAATGTATTTTTAATGTAAACATTTTCTATTTCATAGCCAACCGTTCTTCATCTGGTTACTCCGCTAATTAATTTCCTTGCAAGCCATCCCCAGGTTCCTGCTAGCATGTTATCTGAGTTGAGAGGTGTTGTAATAGGAGCAGCTCCGTTAGGAAAGGAGTTAATTCACAAATTTTTGTCAAAATTTGGAGAACACATATTTTTACAGGAAGGTATTTATAATGTCAACAGTTCATAGTGAACAACATAAATACGAAATACGATGTTCCTTTTGTCAGGCAGGTGTGATAATAATGACAAAAAATTCTTTAGGCTACGGCATGAGTGAAATTTTGGTCACCCATTTCATTCCGGAAACGGAAAAGCATACTAGACCAGGCTCTTGTGGAATCTTGGTTCCTGGTACGACAATGAAAATCATAGATTTGGAGTCTGGAAAAATTCTCGGTCCTAACCAGTCAGGCGAAATTTGCGTTCAGGGTGAAATGGTATGCTAACAACAATAAAGCACCAACAGTTTAAAATCAGCAAACTTCTTCAATACAGCAATAAATATGAAATTTGAAAATGCAACAGATAATGAAAGGATATCTTAAAAATGAAGTTGCAAGTGTAAAGTGATAAGTTGTGTGTGTAAGAAGCTCTGAAAAACATAATTTGAAAATATTCAT
>JAQFXM010005560.1:0-14722 GCA_034693345.1 Entomobrya multifasciata | reverse complement strand
TTCATCCCTTGCAACTTGTAATAACGCCAAAAGTATCATCTAAGTAATATCATAAATTGATGCTTACATGTGGATAGCATGGGTAATTAACTTCTCCCAAGAGCAAAGAGTTCACTCATGCAATTTCATTCAACTTCCTACATAACGCTAACCATCAATTATATTTAAAAGCCATAGCCAACTTTTATGCGCTACCACTGCGTCTACTAAATGCTGCACACTGCAATATGGTATGGTGTAAACTAATATTTTTTGGTGTTAACATGGTTGGAAAAGTATCCATTCAAATAAGAATATAATCATGAACATCCATACATTTTGGACAAGCTTTTGGCACGAAACATATTCTTTGAAATGGACAGTAGCTATCCTCTTTGGTTAACAAAGATACAGCAATAAATCAAAATAATTTTCACGTTTATACATTAAAGATATCATATAAATCAGTTTTTAAGCAGCTCTCCACGAGCTTCCTGCTTGAAGGAACAACAAACAATCGCCCTATGAACGTGCGGATGTGTAGTAATAAAGTAAGGAAATATGTTCCCTCTCCAAACCAAACGGTATGAATGCTGTCAAAAAATAGCATTTCACGTTTTTTCGTGGCATTGGAACCGAGCCGAGTTTGGAGTATGATGATAGGCTGGTAATGATTTCTTTTAAGATATGTACTGTGTAGAAATAAATAAACCCTGAAAGCACAAATGTATACAAGTAGAGAAAGTGGAACAGTTAAACCATCAGCAACAACGTGAAAAATAATCGGGGAAATATGAGACTCGATAGAGATCAGTTAAATAATTGTGTAAATTAGCTAACCTTGATATCCGTCATTTTGCCAGGCTGTCATTTCTTAAGGATCTTTATACTTTGTATCGATATTTCTACTTCTGGGCTTTTTTTGTGCCAAATTCCAAATTTCCAGGTAATGGGTACCCCTGTGAGACAAGTGGGGCTAGATTTGCCCAAACATTTATACTGCACTTGGGAAGTCAGGCAAACAGATGGACGGACAAACAACTTAAAGTCATCATTTGCTACAACTAAAAGAAATTAGAACTCTTCTTATCTTTGCTTTTCAAATTTGAACAACCTTCATATAATTTTTTTGTGTACTTTCTTTATATTAAACACATGACACCCATGCCTACTCATATTGTGTAGCTAATTTTCCAACCATGTTGAATGTAAAAAGTGCTACGGAATTGTAAATACTTTAATTTGAATGCTTTTTGGACACAAATGATTCCAAGAATGTAACGAAATTACAGACATAAATTTCACCAACATGGCAAAGACAAGGTCTGATTCTGGAGCATCAAGTAGAGATATTTATCACAGCGTAAACACAACAAGACAAAGGAATGCTGTGGAATTCCAGTTGATTGTAGAGAACTAAAATCATGCACTCAGGCATCAGGCGCACTTGTGTCGCTGACTTTAAGCCAACAATGAGTATGTGGACTGTGGACGACTGAGAAATGAAGAGTGAGACTTTAGAGACAAAAAGTCATACAAGTTTAAGCTTTAATAACACAATTACTAGGAGATTGCAAGAAACTCAAAAAAATAGTTAATGGTAAAGTTTTTTCTTTAGATCTCCCTTGTACAATTTCAGCCTGCATTCTTGGGCTGACTATAAATAAGACAATGCACACAAAAAATATACGATACATTTTCGTTCCTTTGCTAATGAGTTTTAGTAAAGATCCATTAAAATAAAGAGAGAGAAAACTGCAAACAATCTGACTTGGATAAAATATGGCGATTGTCATATTGTTGTTAAGGAATTTCTGCCGTAAGTCTTTGTTGTCCGGCAATTCGATATCAGTAAAGCAATAATATTTCTTTATTCTTTCAATTTTGAGAGTATAAATACTCACTGAATAGAAAAAGAAAGAGACATAATGAGTATACTTCCGAATTCTAGGAGAAAATTTTACGGCAAGACAATACGGTGGCTTGTCAATGTTTGTTCTTGTTAAGATACTGTTACCTATTAAAATTAAACTAGCCCAGGCAGTGTAATATTAAGGGCTTGGTTCATAAGCTGTACTAAGAAGGAGAGAATCTGTCAAAGGAAAAATTAAAGACGGAACTTTGAAACCAGGTTCGGTTTCCCGTTTGTTTGTTATTTGAACAAGGCGTTAGAAAAAATTAACAATGGATATCACAGATACACATTTACATAATATAACCACGAGAAATTTCCAACCAAACTGTAAAAGATTGGTATACTTCGTGAAGCCAATAAATTGCATATGTAGCATAGCATCACAATGAAATTTGATAACCATAAACCATATTTTTGAAAGACGTGTATTGTACATGAAAATGTTACAATAAAATTTAGACGCGGGTCTGACGGATAAAAATGAAATATGGAAGTCGTAAACTGAAATGACATGCAAGGGATTCCTGTTTTCACAGTACATCTACTTTATAATTTCCGGAGATATCCTTTGTAATGTAATGCATACTGATGCAGCGCACATTGAAATAAAATATTGTTTCCACATCTTCAGGTGATGGTACTGCTTATACCTTGACATTTTAGTGCATATTAAAAATACCTCATATCAGGTTCATTATAGACATAAAACTTTTAGGCTTGGGTATTCACGTCATTTTACGATGTAATTTTTATCCAATCATTTTCCCTTTTTAGCTTGAGCTTAAAACTAAGAGATTGTGTTACTCATTCTGGGTAAGCTACTACTCGAAATAAACTGGTACAAGGCATTTGAGAAGAATAAAAAGTATGGTATATTGTTGACCTTTATTTTACGAACCATGATATGTGGACTTATAAGAAAAATGGTTTAGATTAGATATCTTGTATAAAATTTTGATACGTTCGTATGCAAAGACACTTGCATGACACTTCTATATTGCATAGTGAAGCGAAAAACTAGCATTTAAATGACTCATTGCTATTTTATTGAAGTGAAAAGTCCTTTATAGCAATTAAGTGTTTCCTAATCTTAATTTGTCTCCTTGGTTTAGGGGACTTTTGGAGTTGAAGTGAGCTGTCAATCCAGGGAAAATTTCTGGCATGAATATCAATTATCTTATAAATACTGATGAGACGAAAAATTTTCGTGTAAAAATAATTATCAATTTAGAGCATACTCAAAGTTAATTGATAATCAAGTTAGTTCTTAATCAACATCATGTAGAATTCCGTATCATGTACTATGTAATACAAGTTCATATCAACCAAAACTGCATTTTTATCACGTTTGTAGAATGTATGTAGTTTGGATTTCAAGTAGTCAACAGCCAGTTATTTCTGGAAACCAGACATTAAGTTGATCTTTTGTTTGTTCAGTTTCTACCGGTCTGGGTAGCTAATGTCCTCTGAAACATGAGCACGGAGAGACCAGATCTTGCTTTCTCCTGAGCCTATCTAGAAAGGGAAGGTTTCATTGTAGTAGAATCTAAAATATGGTATTAAATTCGGGAAGGAAGTAGTAAGAAGGAATGTACTAATTGTGCGAAATTTCTTATACTTCCTTCCTAAAACATATCTACATAAAATACATCACGATGCGTGCTATGAGACGTTTTCAATGGATTTATCCCTATTTCAACTTTTAGCTTTTATTATTTTACTAATTGACCAACAACTCTCTAAGCGAATAAGTTTAAATGTTTAAAACATATATTTTGTTGAACTTGTAGCTAACAAAAGGCATTTAAATACTTCTACAATATATGTAGCAAGTAATATTTACATATATTTATCATATAAATATAGTACAAAGTACAAGCTTTAGAAACATCTATGCAAGACTTATTAATACAAAATCTGTTTGTAACAAGACACACTGCTTCTTCAAATTCAAGATTTCTCCTGTTTAAAGGTGTGTGAAGCATGTACAAAAATTTGTAATGTTCTCCCTCATGAACGATCTTGTTGATTATGATGAATACCTTGACAAAGTGTGTAGAGAAAACGCTACTGGGAAATTTGAAGAAAGTGGGACGCGTTCAACCAGAAAAATCCGATTTCTTGCCTACATAAAATATTTAGATTGCTTTAAGTTTTCCTTCTCTCTCTCTTTCTCTTTCTGATAGACCAGACAAAACATACCGATGCACCTGTTTCATGTTTCTGCCTGAAATAAATGTACACACTGACGTACCAAGAATATACAAAGTTAGAATGTTTTAAAGTTAAAAAGGAAACTCGTGTTATAATAGAAAAACCACTTTGTCTTGTACACAGGCACATCGGTTTTTGTACGTAGATACTAGATTTTAGATACATAAGATGATAAATATCACACCATGACTACTCCCAACTCCTGTTCTCTGTGACTTTATTTCGCTACTCCACGAGCAAAACGTAGACATAGAAAATTTGTACACTTTTTCTTTGTCCCATCCCAACCCAACTGTTGTCGTCTCCATTTTGCACATGAATGAGCAACGCAAAACGCAATGTTAGGATATATCACAGAAGAAAAAAGGAAAGAAAATCAGGGAACAGGATGTTGAGATGGAGAATGAAAAACAATCAACAGAATGTTCTTGTTGTGTTATACTTGATTTGTGCATGTAGATTCATTCTTCTTGAGAAAAAAAGACACAAAACTCCTTTTGCTTTTGCCTTTCCCTTTACCTTGCAATGTTCTATCGAGATTTACTGATTTAAAATTTTAGTGCCTTTTTATGGCAACACAATAGACTTTTATTGAAGGATTATCGAAACGACATTTTGAATTCTCTTTGTCCTGTTGTTGTTTTGCAACCATATAATGTAACGCAGTAGTACGTCTTTTTCTGTTTGTACTCTATCGCTGGGATGGCAGTCATATTGTGAATAATTCAAACACACTCGTAGAAACAGGTTCCTTTAGTATCATAAAATAGATCATCCGCCATGATCTGATCTGGTATTGATTATATTCACATTTTGCTTTATCTTTTGCGAGGCAACAAAATTCTTTAGAGGTCTAACGTTAGATCCTGAAGTAGAATAAATATTATATTTGTAGTACAGACTACAGACGACCGGAGTGGAACTGAAAGAAGGTTAAGAAGAAAACTGGAAAAGGTCAAATCATAAATAAATTCATAAATGCCTTTTTACAAATTTAATTTGAACCTTTTCTATCCAAAACACCTGTCATACATGGGGTACACAGTACACGTACATATACAGTGAATATTCAATAAGTCAAGCAGGCAAAGCATAACAATGAACAAATAAGTGATTGATAAGAGAAAGTCACCGTCTTTAATGGCATGTGTGTTGAACTTTCCAATCTCTTGTTGAAGTGGATATAATAAAGATAATTAGATTAGACTCGTCGATTTTTTACTGTAAATTGTAAAAAACGACAAATGAAAGGATAGGAAAACAAAATTGAACACGTAAATTTTACACTAGCAATAAATTGAATAGTTGGAAAAATTTGTAATGGATTCAAGAATGGTGACTAAAACATCTATTGTTGAGCTAATTTTCTTTCTGCAACTTCCCTGTAATGCATTTTGATTCTCTGGTTTGGTTAAAATGAGCCAATAGGTTACCATTAGGTTAGCCTGAATTCTAGTATAAAAAGGATATTCATTTCATATTTATCGATAGATGTATGTAAAGTAGACTTTAAGAAGCTACATGCTACTTGACAATATATGTACGTCACATCGACAATTCACATGTGAACCGTGAACTAGATAAGATCAATATTATTTTTATGAATGTGCTTCTATATAAATATGCTTCACGTTCTTATGCATTCTGTTGGAATTCCATTTTTTGATAGAATCAAAGAAGAAAAATCGAGAGGGGACAAAATACGTTTATCAAGGAAAGGAGAGACGTCTAGGATAAATTTTTTGTGCTATAGTGCCAATGTTAAATGTGAACTAATTTACTTTAGAGTAAATACACCTGCATAATTTATAAAGCCTTTCATGGCAGAAATTAGGCTGACCAAACTTTTAACTACTGCTAACCGTTATAATTTTTTTCTAAAAGTCAATTTACATGCTTGCTTGTGTAGCATAATATTCTGGACTACTTTCTCCTTCAAGCTATCCCCGGGGTAAAATGAGTGACTATATACATAAATATACATCACGACATACAAATAATATAATTCTCTAAAAATTCTCCTCGCCCCTCGCCTTAGGAACTAATATTTGAGAGCAATGAGCTTGCTGTACATTTTTAACTTTCTTGTTTTAATCTACACAGCAATACAAATACCGAAATGCCTAGACAAAATTCTAAGAAATCATCCAAAAACCTTGTATGCTGGTTCCAAATTTCTTTAGGGCTTAATTTTAATTATTTTAATGTTATTTATGACTATGACTATGTATAAAAATAAAATTTATCGTGGAATACAAAACATTTTAGCTCCTGACAAGGTGAATGATACGTAAAATGTCCTATATTTATTTGTATGTTTACTAATCATAATGAGTAATAATGAACAATTATACTCTATTCTAGCATCACTTATGTTCCTTCTTTTTCCATCACGAACATATTCAAGAGTTTTATGCATACAAAATACTTATCGGTCAGATAAAATAGAGAGGTCATTATTCTTGCTCCTAATCTGGCCTCAAAACCATTACATACGAATTAGATCGATAAGTTTTGGCAAAATAGTTTAGTTGAATTCATCCAGACCTAATTAAAAATTTACTAAATTACTAAAAAAAAACTTTTATATTTGTGAAAATACAACTTTTACATCATCATAGGACAACAAAGATTCGGAAACTGACAAAAACAAGATATAACTTACGCTGTATACGACACTGTCCACATAACGATGAAAAGGTGTAGATAAAAAGAGACAAGTGATGTAGAACTTCTCAAGATGGCCATGTCCTTTAAACCCTTTTTAAGTCCTTTAAGCGTGTTTCACGTTAACAAAGTTATTGCTGCCACTGAGACGTTGTCTCTGTCTCTTGACTTAGTTGTCTAGAGGAAGGGGACTCTCTTCTGTGGAGTGGTTATGTGGTGCGATTAGAAGACAATTGCAACTTATGTTAAAGAAAGTGTTGTAAAAATGAGCATTGCATTGTTACTAGAATTTCACTCACTACTTCTCTCGTAGTGAAAACATGGAACAATTTTTTTATACGTACAGTACTTTCTCTTGTAGAAAGGAATTACATGAAGATGATGCGTTTCCTTTTTTGCAGCTGCTGTATTTGGACGTGGTAATTGTGTTAAAACAAGAGTTCCTTCGGGATAAACTGCAAGTGAAACCGAAACACTACACCACCCTTGTTCGCTCGAAACTTCTTTTTGGCTTGTTTCGGTGTAATCTTGAAAAGAATTTAGATTCTTAGATAATGCATACTTTTTTCTTCTTGCTACTTATGTAGTTTAGTGACATACACGTGGAACATAAATATTACGACAAGCCACACTCAACTTGATAAAAATTGTTTGAATTGCTGTTGGGAATCTTGTCTTAGTCCAACAACAACTTTTTAAGGTGTTCCCTCTCCGTTATTCTGTTAATCAAACAAAAAGAAGACACACATTCTATCAATTAAATAGTTAAGTAGCATATTACATTACATATATAGTCCAACATAATGGCATCATTAATTAATTTAAACAACTGCACACAAAATTACTTGTTATATAACACATCTTTATGTATAATGCATATATATCCACGTGCTTAACAACTTTTCATATTGGGTAATGGATCGAAAACTTGAGAAAATAAATGAAGAGCAACATGCAATCAAATTCTTTAGTCTTTCTTCGTATGAATGTACTCAAGAAAAAAACCCTTTCACTACTTTCTTTCAAAGAATAATGCCAGGATCAGTCTACAAGGAGAGATTTCTTTGTTTCATTAATCCTATGCTTTTGACAGGGCAGGGTCATGGCAAGAAAAGTGACAAAGATGTGTAAAACAAAAGTACAAGTCGGTAAATTATCCAAGTTGTACACTATAACAAATAGACATTCTTGACGGATACCAAATAATTTTTATATTTTGTATAGAGATGTCGAATTTTTCATGGAATTCATCCTGTCATGGGGTATCATTGACGAACAATGACTCTCTGTCTCTTGTCCAAGTCAGACTATTTTGAAAGGAAATTTTATTTGACAAAAGTTCTCCATTGAGTAATAATTTTCACCTTCGACTTCATTCATTTCACCCACTTTTTCTTCTCAATAGACTATACTACTTAATTTGCTTAGGGTCAAAGTAGAAATAATACTAGACGACTCGACTTGAGTGCCATGCCCCATGAGCGTCAGCAAACTTTTTTTTCATATTATTCCATTTATTTCAACCCACTCGTCTCCAATGGATTGGCCTGTGGTGCTTTCACTTTCCTGTTTGATTCTTGCTTCAAATACTAGTGAACTGTTGATACACACTTTTTTCTTGAGGGATGATGATGGTTTCAGGGTTACTTGTCTGACATATTTTTAGCGGGTTCCATTAGCAAAGAGCAATAAGTAAAGTTAATCCATCTTAAGGTTTTTAGTTTTCTCAATGTACAATGTAGAACAAAACTAAAAAGACCTTCTTTTATAACATGTACAAATAAATTTATATATTACAATTGTGATACATAGATAAGTGGAAATAGTAATTTACTGGCAAGTTGACGAAAAGAAATCAAGAACAAGAAAAAGTTTGTATAACATATAAATTCACACATAGTACACCTTCTCGAGTGCCTACGTTATTTCACTTGTCCTCCCCCTCCCATCGAACATGTTCCCAGTTGATGACAAGTTGTCACAAAATCCCACACGTATTACAAACCACATAATACTTGTAGTTCTCAAAAGTATACTTGCATTCACTTGCGTTTTACGTCTTTTCACATTTCAATGATACCAAAGATGGAGAAAATGATGATAGGTTGTACTTTTTTGAGTGAGTGAAAGAAAATTACTAGAAAAAGATGTTAGAAATAACGCCTCTTTTTTTATGTACACATTTCAACATTCTCTTAAGTTGGTTTTGAATACGAAATTGCAAACGTCTAACATGAAGGATAAGTAATAAGATTATTCAATTCTTTATGTTATTATATCATTCAAAAATAGCCGTTTTTTCGTACTTTCCTTGTAAAGCTGGAGATTGGATTTTTGAATATTCTGCAACAAAAGGTCCCCTTTCTCCCCATCAATCATTTTAACTGTAAAAGTACACATTATGAACAATTTTTCATTGGCTAGGACGATTTCGATTTGTCAAAGCTATTGATACATAAATGAATTGCTGCTGCTACATTGGATAAAAAATAGAATACATACATATATCGATTCTTTTAATATCACAGTATGGACAAAGCCAAAAAGAAAATTTTGAAGGTTGTTATATTTCATATTGTTATTTCACAACCACTGAGAACGATAATAGGAACGCAATTTTTATCTCCTACTCCATTTTTTGGACCACTGGTTTTTGCACGTATTTTTATAAAAATAACTTTTCATTCTGCCAACCGTGATATCTATGAACTGTAAACAAACAAATATACTTGGGGCTGAGTAACTCTCGAAAATATTGGTTGTTTTCTTTACTCAATTAAAAAGGGTTACGTTTTTCCTTCAATCTATGACCAAAGTTATAAAAATATTTCAATGAAGTTTTATTCTGTGTTTCGACATTTGCTACATCCATCGATGTAGTCAAATTGTTTAGTTTTTGGAGAAACGAGAGAGAACCTTTACCAATTTAATGTTTTTCTCATTACCCAGTTGGTGCAAGCTTTGTTAAAAAAGCTTGCACCAACTATTTATTTTGCCATGTGTGAATTCATGGTTGCAAAACAGCAACCCTTTGTTGCATCATTACGACGGAAAGTGTTGTCATTATTGTATATTTCCTTTTTTATTCTTCCCACTAACAATACATTCATGACAGACAGCCAACCTATTTTCTATATCATATTAGAATTTTTAATGAAATACTCACCGAACGAAGTAGAGATGCTCCTGCATTAATCATACTTGAATAAAAATATGTATGTAGCGTTATAAAACACATGTTTTCGTCAGTTGTACATAGTTGTAGATTGTACTGATTTGCATTTGAAAGTTTAGTCAGCATGTCAGCAATTCATCCATACTAATAGAGTACGCACTCAATTTGTTATTTTTCACGATAACTGAGCTTTCACAATTTATATTACATGTAATATCTATTTGTTGTCTGCAAGTACAAGCCATTTAATTATTCAAAAGGGACAACGAAATAGCAATTTATTACGCTCTTGCATACTGAATCCATTTTTTCTGTTTAAAAAACTTGTAACACGAATTGGAAATATGTGGTTACCATATTTTCTATAAATACATACCTCACTTACTTATGTAAAAAGTAATAGGATGCATTCACGCATAATAACATGTTCACTAAAAGGAGCAGCCATATTGCTAATTAGCGTTCTTTAGTTCCATGAAACTTAAAACACTGAAAACTTTCATGTTTTTTTATAAAGCGTGACGTGTTTTCAAAATAGAAAAAAAAACAGTCAATTGAAAATAGAATATTAATGAGACAAGTATATTCCATACCTCTATTCACACACAAATAGCTACTCCGCGAAAAAGTGCAACTTGAAACTTCCTTCTAACAATAAGTATACTTGTTCCACAATTTTCTGTCTATATTCAAGTCTATTTCTGTTTAGTTTGTTATTTAACTTTTTATCACTTAATAATGCAAATTACGATTTGAAAATATTGCTTTCTCTTTCTCCATGTTTCGTCCTTCCGAAAGCTTAGTTGAAAACTACAACTACAAATTATGTAGTTTTTTCAACAATATTACTCCTTTCAACATTATCAATTTTCTTTACTATATTCCATTTTCCATGCGAAGAAAAATGGTAATTTAACACCCCCAGACAAATTGTACAGCATATTAATGTGTACAAGCGGAAAAACAGAGGGAGGATATGTACAACTATACACGCTTCTATTCAGATTAAGGAAATGTTGTGTGTATGTTATGTAGAATTGTTGGTAGAAAGTAACGGTGCCCCACTACTCTCCGTGTACTATTGGTTTTTTCTTACACAACTGCAACACAGCAGCGTTGACATCGCACTGCAAACTGAAATTCGACTTGCTGCCTCTTCCAGCTTTTTACCTATTTTCTTTTTCCCCATAAACATTGCTATTGCAATGCCCCATCAAAAAAAGAAGGCAAGCAAGCAAGCTAGCCACACGCCAAGCCTTTTCACTTCACATTCACAAACAAGTACTTTCTCTCTACTTGTGTACGTTATTGACTCCAACTTACCACTACCAACCAACTTCAGACAAATCATCATTCTTCTCCTTCATTCTAACACAATCAGGCAGAAACAGACACAGGGAATGAGAGTAAGTTTATACATTCGTAAGAGAAAGTAAGCAAAAAGTAAAACAGAGTGGTGTTTAGCAGGCGGCGGTGGTGGTGATGGCCATGATGATGATGATGAAGAAAAGGGAACAGTAAGTTAACAGATTTTATATTCTCTTCGGGCTGTCGTCTCATCTCCTTTTCTCTTTGCTTTGGTTTGGTTTCTTCATTTTCTTTTCAGCACTTGCTTGGCTCACAAAATATACAGAAGTAATTGCAGTATGGCCATGTCACTTTCTAATGATGCAAATAATGGTTGCGGCTAAAGTCGCATACAAGTTTAATGAACGAATGGCTCATACATGTAATTCTGTCATTAAAAAACTAAATAGTTTTTAGAGACCAAGATAGAGCACTGGGTTTAGTGATGTGATATGTTGTGGCCCAAAAAATATTAATATATTCACACTACTATGTATACTGTAGTTGTGCATACAACGTCACTTTTGTCAGCAAACACGAGAGACAAGGACAACGCCAAAGGGAAAAGAAACAAAAAATAGCCCTTAGGAGTCTCGCAAAAGTTGTAATGGGGGAGATGTAGACCAGAGGCGGTGAAATAGCTTCAAGTTATGCGTATGAATGAATCAACCCATTCATGCTCATCAGTTCTGTAATATGTGAAAAGTAATATTAAAAAGTATTCCCATTTCCCCCTACTTACAACAATAACACGACACAATTAATGCCCTGTTCATTTTAGCAGCGAGCTGTTGCGTATAGGAGAGCGCTGCGCTGTTAGTGGCTGTGTACTTTTTTACTGCCAGCATGAACGCTTAACATTTAATGCCCGGCAATTTTTCAACGTGAAAGGAAAAGGTAAAAGTAAAAATGTTTCCAAAGAAAATGAATGTGATTCTGAACAGAAATGGTAGTTCTTTTCTGTAGAATTAACCCATTGCTCTTCTTTCATGCTAAAAGTTTTTTTTCTTTTTCATTTCGAAGGGACTTCATTTCATTTTGGCTGTGTTGAATGTAATGGTGTAATAGGGACTTTAACAGTTAACAGGTTTCAGACGTAATAAAAGTAAAAAGAATTAGTGCATTTTAAGATGAGATGAAAGTATATACATTTATCTTAGACTCTATGATGGTTTGTATATCGTAATGGTTTACTTACCATCGTTATCAATGCTATCATTTTTAATGAATGATCCTATTAGTTTCTAAAAAATTGTTTAAACATTAACCTTTTTGTAATGAACAGAATTTTCTTTTGATAAAAATTCCAATGCCAACATTGTTTTTACGAATTGAATATCTAATTGGAAAAATACATAATGTTAAATAAAAGCTATCAAAAGTCAGAAGCACAACTACAACTTCTCATCAATTACAATTTGGTTATTGATTGTTTGCTCCATATAAATACCTGCCTCAGTTTTGGCAAAATCATATTTAATTTTTTCAACTCAGTCGAAATTTTACATGTGGATTTTTCCAGTTTTCATCATTTATTTCATGCATTCATTATCTATCTATAGCTATATTCAATTATTTTACGAGTTTGTTCGTTATAATCATTGATAGTTAGTTTGCTTACATGATTTGTAAACTCCATATCTATCAACAATTACATTATTTTTAGTCAAACGCTGTTAGTTGTTACTGTTTGTTTGATGTCTACATTCGATGCTACATCAAGCCCCAGTGATCATAATCACCTTTGCTTCAATTTATCAAGCTTTGTTGCATAAAAACTAACCTTTGTCCGACTGAAATGATACCGGTATCTACTCCGAAATATGCATCAATTGTCATTTAAATTGTTATGAAGTTTAAGCATTTCCAAGATCGATACTTTTTAGTAACTGGAATAGCGTCACAATTTACTGATAACACACGTGAAACATGCATGTATATATGTGCGCAAATTCATTAGACATCATTAAAATTGTAGATACAGCACACAATTTTTCTTTCCGCTTGGAAGTCGGCAAGTTTAAATATGTTCAGTTCTATTCTTGAGAAAGTTTAATTAATATGTTTACACAAAATTTGGAACATGTTCTAGGGAAATGCAGTTCCGCTTGTGTGAGCTTTCACTTGGATGATACATGCGTCATTTCTTATTAAAAAATATGTCAGTAGTCAGTATAAATGAATAAAACTTCCAGGTATACATATGTGTAAGTATGTTTTACGATAATTTTCCCGGTTCTCGTTGTGTTGTATTAAATAATAGCTTTCACTTGAAATCCTTCAAAGAATTTTAGAAAAATATTTGCACGGTAAATTCATGTGATAATCTAATTGTAAGTTGCATAATATTTAAATGGAACGTTGTATTTTGGTACACATGGGAATTATCTGACTCAATGGTTGACGTAGTTAGTCCCAAGAAATAGATTTATGCTGAGAAAATTATGTTTATAACAATAAATCGCTAAGCCTTTATAAGGAGAATAATTTTAAACTCACAATACGAATTTCTAAAAAGTACTCGCAACAAGCGCAACAAATTTTCTTATTATAGAAGTACTTATTAGAGGAAAAAACTCAATTGTAGCCTAAAATCATTACCAAAAATTTTATTCATAAAAATTCTTGTATGATCCCATGTTGGCTAGATGTCTTAATGTGTGTGTAATTTTTCTTTACAAATCCTTATAATTCTAGGCTCATATTTTTCATGGAATTCGATATGATCTCTATGTATATTGTAGGGTCAAAAGTGGAACCTCTGAACCGTCTTTAAAGGATCGGAATTCGGGGTTAGTTGAAACATGAAGTTGAAAAAGAAAATATTGTATCTAAGAATCAGTAAGTTGTTATTTTTTACTGCATACTATACTATGAATCCATCGGCAACTGAATTAAGATTTATATTCAAATGTGTAGTTATATGAATTTTCACAGTTATGGTATTTAAACAATTTTTCATTACACATTAAAATAATGATTACAGTATAAATTTGTAGATTACGCCAATTCTCTAAATATAAAATCTTGGTCATGCTGTCGATTTAAGTTCAATAGCAACTTTTAAACACTGTTTTCTAACACAGCATGCATGGATAGATCGGCAAACTGAGTCTTACACAACATATAGTCGCATAACAGTTTGAAGTTTACTTTCTCTTTGCTAACGAAGCAAAAAATAAACATTTGAAGAACCAGACTTGTGAACTGTGAACCACCAGCCACAACTCACCACCATTTGCCCACATATTAAACTAGTAAAACCCCGACCGACAAAGTTTAGCCAGTAAATCCGTTCCGTCCATTAAACTCTTTCATCTTATTCCGTGATAAACGACATGTTAACCCTTAAATCAAATGCTCCTTTTCGATTACTTATTTTCTATTAACAAGAAATCTCAACTGTAAACGAGGACACTTCTATT
>JAQFXM010005559.1:0-14722 GCA_034693345.1 Entomobrya multifasciata | reverse complement strand
AGAAAAGTTTTTGCCAGAATTTCTTCAGAGGCAATCCACCAATCAATAATAAAAACGTGACACAATATTCTTTTGTAGATTTTTACAAGTCTCGCTGCACCAAAAGCTATTATATGAATTCTCTATATTTTTTACATTTTTTGCTTATATTCTAGTCACATAAAAAGAGGATAGAATTTCAAATCACAAAATATCAACGAGGAAAGATAGAGATGTGAAAAGAATCAAGTTTGAAACTTCAGTAATGTGTCGAGCCGTCGTCTTTGGGAAGCCGAGGAATGCGTGGAATAAAATTATGGAAATTATATTGCCTTCCGTTTATTTTCACTTGGGATTCAATGATGAGTTGGGCCGTATAATCCATGCTGAAGCTGAAGTGGGACTGATGTTAAAGTAACGTTATGACAAGACATGCTGGCGGATTTCCGATATAGTTATATCTTCATTTGTATTTTTTGTATAATGAATGTACAAGGATAATAATAGGCATATATAAAAATGAGTGTATATTTTTAAGTCTATTTTACTTGACATATGAACACCACAGGGAGATTGAACTGCGTATCTGTAGTTTATATAAATTATATCACATTGTAATACTTCTCTTGAATCGGAACCCGGAAGCATAACAAGCAATCAAAATAAAAGGATTCATCGCATCCGTTTTCTCAGCATAGCACAACAAATAAAAAACTCACTTTCTCTTTTCGAAACAATCACTGTATGGCTATGAGAACTAAAAAAGTGAATTTGCATAGATTCGCGTGGGAGAAGCCGTTAAAAAATAAAGACTTGTACTCATGACATGAATAATACATGTATAGGTAAAAGTGTTTATGCTGTAAAGTTTAAAAGTTTCTTAATTCCCATTTTTGACATTTACATAAGCTGCTGTATTTTGCAAAACTACATCGTGTTCAGATTAAATTTCATCCTAAGATGTTCGCACAAGTAGGGATCACAAACGAAAGTCTTCGTAATAAAAAAGGATTTTTCAAAGATGATGCTTTTTCTGTTAAACCGAAAGATAAGAGGTACATTTTAAATTGAAATAAATAAATGACTGCGCTCTGTACTTTAGAAGTTTAGAAGTTTGAATGCACCAGGTACATATGACTGTAAAAAGCCACTTTTTAAGCTAAGCCTAAATTATTGCAAAATATTAAAGAAATTCGAAGGAAAGACAGAAAAAATTTGAGAGTGGAGAAAGTAGTTACTACAGGAGAAGTTCAAAAACAACTATTAACATTCTTTATGTATTCTGGTACTGATGGTATGCGGTAGTGTCATTGAAACCAGGCTAGACAAAGGAATAAACCTAAAAAGCACAAAACATCTCATTTCCTCATTTCAAACATTGACATGCCTGTACGCAAACGGTACGTTAGACTTTTGTTATGACTTGCATACAATATGGCCACATTTATCCCGTGTTTTGTATGTATTACTTAGAAGTTCCATAATATAATCAACGTGCCTGTACATACATCCTGTTTCTTCTCGTAATATTTATTCACTATTTCCTGTTAGAACAGAAAAATCTCATAGGCCATCACCAACTCGGTTTGACTAACTATTTCGGTATATATTAGCTTCATGTTGTCTGTCCGTCTACTTGACTATTGATAATGCGTAGGAGATCTTAAATTTCTCAAATTAGCACAATGGTACATAAGTTTGACCTAGACCGGGCTCGGTGACAGTATTGCTGCCAAAGTGTGGGATATAATGTTACAAGGTTACACAAGGTCCTCTTTTTCGCTACTTGAATACAACCATGCTTTCGGGGATTTTCATTCCTCCAGCTGTCCGTTTACATATATAACTCGTGGCCCTACTTCAATTCAACTTGTATGCAGAAGAAAAGGAAAGAAAATAAGTGCAAGTGTTTCTACCACCCACTCTAATGTACATTCGCGTAAATTATTTTTGTAGAGTTGAGCAATATTCCTGCCAGCTATCATGGATGACTACATGTGTAGGGAAATAACCGTATAGCATAGCACTTGGTGTAGTGCAACGACATCACTTGATGAAGTACGGCTTGAGATAAGAGCACTGTACAAGGGAATAAACCAAACGTGATAGAATAAGGGCAACTTGAAATTCATTCACATCGTTTGTATTCACTTCTTTTTATTCCTCCATTCATTTGCCCCTTGCTACTTTCTTTATTCTTATCAATGGCAAAACGGTTCACACTTAAGTGCAAAAAAGGTTCTCATGTCTAAAATCTTCTTAAAACATTGCACACTGTACACAAATATGTATCTAGAAAGTAAAAGGATGAAAAGTAAATTCATTCACAAGAAGTTCCACTTATACAATATTACATACCACGGAATAATGTACGCTGTGCTAATATTGCACTGGCATTTGGTTAATGTATATCTTCTTTGTCTCAGAGATCACGTGGGTACAGTGAAAGTAAAATGAACGTAAAATACATAATATGGTGGAAATATGGATGGGGTAAAAGTTGGCGAGTAAAAAGGCAAAACTTTTTCTTCATTTTACTCCACGAATATTATCATTTTCATCATCAAATCAAGTTAGCCATCAAGCTATTGAATTCGGCACTTATTTTCTCTGATTCTAGATTATTTTTTCCTCTGCTTCAACACAACTTTGTATTTGCTATCCATGTATAGGTATGTATTTAAGAGAGAAAGTGAAATTCGGTGGTGGTATCATGATGCTTATCATCTATAATAAGTATCAAAGGGTCATCGTATTATTATTACTACTACTACTTGCTATTACACACAAGAAAGTTGAATCATGTATTCAAAGAGACAGTAGGATTGTGTTCATGATATGCATGTAATACAGACAGAAATACTGCGGTACATTGATTCTAGAAGAGGTCACATCGATTTTCTTTTTGGCATTTCCGTTCCCTCCCTCTTTTCTTTTCTCTCCTTCCTTTTTTCCTCAAACGAAGAAGAGGAAAAATGAGAATACGAAAAGTTTCGGGAATAGCACCGCTTTCTGAATAGGGTCACTCACATTTTCCTATAATAGCTCTGAGACCAAAACCGGAAAAACTGGTAGTGTATTGTAGACATATATTCACATAAGTTTTTGTATGGGGGTCTGTAGGTGAAATAGCTCTGAAAAATAAAATTTAACAACTACACATGTACAAAAGGAATGCAAACACGAGCAAAAACTTCATATGAGCAATCTATACATGCGTATTTGAAATGTATGTACTTCTAAGTTTTCAGGAAAAGAGTTGTTTTATTTTTGTTGTTCTTTTTTCTTTAACTTTCAATCAACAATTTGGGCTCCTGTGAGAGAAAAAACAAGCTTTCGGATTGCGAATAGCGCTACAAATGCACGTGTATTGAATAGTTCAGAAATATAACATTTCCACGAATGTTCTTTGGCTTAGTTTAGACTATCAATAAGATACACAATCACACACAATCCCAAATCTCAATTCTCAGAGAGAGAGCGAATGAAATCATATCAAACAAATCAGAAAGAACAAAAAGACCAATAATAGTAAGGTAATACCACTATTGCATCGGTCTGATTATATCGGCTTCATTTTTCATATCTGCGTATTATGTGTTTCAGAGTCATCGTACTTTCCCTTACTCCCTTACATGGTTTACTTTCACCGTTATTTTTGCATGTCTCTTTCGTATTGTAACTTACAACGAATAAAACCAAAACTGGAAAAAAACAAATGGAAAATTGTTGACACAAGTAATCATCTCATATGCTATATATTTGCCAGAAAGATGCATTAGAGAAGATTGTTGTTTACTTTGTTACAAGAGAACTATTTGACTTGACCTACCACCATCACCTCTTGTGCTCGTGATCCCTAGATGACAAACTGATTTATTTGTTTGCGGAAATTGTGTGATCATGTCATGATTCATTCATGATACATGAAACATTGCATTTCAAGTACGTTCATCATCATCAGTGTTCACCATTTCCATGCTAAATTCTAAAACAAAAATGGTGGTAGAAAATGGCACGTTGTTGCGTATGCACATTTTCTGCAAGGAACTCCAAATTTGATATTACATTTCCCTTTATTGCTGCGCATATTTGAATCTTTTTATGGTCAATTCGTCGTTTGTAACAAATATACAGGCAAATTCCATTTCATACCATTATGAAAATTGCTCTTTAATGTAATACATGACCTATCACAAATTGCAAGTCGAAAAGCATCTGCAAAATGTTGGTAGATACCATACCAGCATTATGACATTTTAAAAATTACCTTGAATATAAGCCAAAGTTTCCTCAATTTATAACAACTGTTACCTTAATGCATAGTGTGACAATTTATGACTTTGTTGTTGATGATTTCCGTTGCGCCTTCTTTTTGTGATTTATCTACACTAGCGCCGTAAATTGTCTAGTAGTAATGATGGTCACGTATTCATGTGACTATGTGACTTAAATGCGTAACCTTAAAAATCAGCACAACTTCCTTCCTAGTCTAATGACTAATGAGCTGCTAAGTCCCAGCTTTTAGATCGGTTAGCACTACTCAAAATGCAATAGATACGTAAATGGGTTTAAGCAGGCTAAATTCCTTGAGTGTTTTATCCATATTATGTTCATACCAATTGTTCAGCAGTTTTGTTGTTTAAGTGAAAGACAGGAAATCACTTCTGTTGCTGGTATAAAATGCACATTTGCAATTCTTTTGGTTTCCTTTTTTTCTTCAGACATTCTCATATCCCCAGACCTTTCTTTTTTGCGAGTACTGCCAAATAATATATGATCAATACGACACGACCAATTCTCATACACTTGGATAGAAACCATTTATCTTCAAGTACCATATGTATTCTGTCCACGGTAGTAGCAAATGAAAAAAGGACAGAACAAGCAGAGCATCGTCATCATCGTGATTGCTATGATCGTCATCTCAAAACGTTTTTACAAGTAGCATTATATTGTGACACGGTTCACTGCGATCTACAATGCAATGAGATGAGAAGCAAAGCAAGAGTGTCAAACATGCCATGACATGACATGGTTTGTAGTGAACAGACAAAAAATATCAGTTTTATGAGATTCCTTTTTTTCGTTCATCTACTCTCGCATCAAATTTTGACTCGTGTATTATTTGCTTTCTCCTCTCTACTTTCACTGGACGCTGAGACAAGACGGCTATTGCTCTCATCACCATATATGCATACGATTTGCTTTTTTAGATGACACGACAATGCTACAATCCCATTTTTATACGTGGAATATAAACTGATAGACATACAGTTTTCGCTTGAGTGTTCAGCATGGTCGCTCGCTCGTTTTTTTGAAGAAAAGGAAAGACGATTGCAAAAAGGAATGTCCTTTCGTTATTACATGTGGCAGTGTCGCTGTGGTAAGCAAAACTTGTGGCTACTGGAGAGTGTGCATGGAAGATAATGGTAAAAAGTGCAATTTAATATTACAAGCAACGAAGCAACCACTGCCATCATTTCTCCGTGGAAGAAGAGACGTAATAAAAGTAGGACAAAATAGCAATTGAATCATTATTGTAAAGCAAATAACATAACATCCTCCTGGGTTTTAGTTTGCGTTTCTTCTAGTCCCTGAAACAACCAAAAATACATAATTCGTTTCGAGAGAAAGTAGACGAACAAGTTTGTGTGCAAATGTGTACAAACACATATACAACGCTATGGGTATATCACAGTATATGCGAGATTGTCTATATATCCAACGAAATAACTAAAATGCATATACATATGCACAATGCGCAATAATAATGGTGAAGCGAAAGTAGAAAAACACCAAACGTGTCGACAATCAGCAGGAGGTTTGGCCAAAAATGAAGGGAAAAACTAGAAAGACAGATGCGCTGGTGGTGGCGGTGCGATGCCCGGTACCCTGTTGAATTGCTGTTTGCCTGTCAATTTTTTTCTGTGTACTGTGAGTTTTCTAGTTTTATCTAGTGTTGTACTTGTAAATGTTGTGACAATGTTCATGGTGGTAGTAAGGAATTTCTGAGGCGAAAAATTATCTACTATCTATTGGTGTGGTGGTGTGGCATGTACATCTTTTCATAAATAAATTACTTTTCATCATTTCGTACGATAAAACGTTAGAGAAAACTACCTTTGCAAAGGCCACTCCCTCCCTTAACACATCTTTTGGTATGGTAGAGAAAAGCTTGTACATTTCCTGCATCTAAAACGGACCATGGTCGAAATATATGTGGTTTAACGATACAAGACAATGAACCAGTTTTGTCGAATAGGAGATTATATACAATAAAAGACAAAAAAAAGAACTACGGAAAAAAGATTCGAGCCAAAATTGGATACAATTACGATTACGACCTCTTCGCTGAATTATTTTCCAAGCTACTTATGCAATTGAAAACGATAAACATTTACGAAGAAAGAGATAGAGCGAAGGAACAAACCCAACTAGTGATCTGGTATCTAATGCAGTATAGCTAAGCCAGTCATCACCTTTCAAATACATTTTGCTGAAGCACTATTTTCTTCTTCTTTCTCTAGTTTAATTTGCTTGAGAGAGTTTGCAGTTGAATTGAGTGAGACAACAGTTTCTCTTGTTCAAATTGATTGTTCAAGGCTCTTGTTATCTTCCACGTCGTTTTTCTGTATATTTTTACAATTTGATGATTCTGTGGATGGCAGAGAAAGGTGGTGGCGGTGACAGGATTTTTCAGCATTGTTAGTGGATTATAAGATGTTAGAATGAAAGTGGCACATAGATTGTATAAAGAGTGGATTAAAGTTCTATCGCTTGTTTAAAACACTTTCTTTTGACAAGAAAGAGTTAAGCGATTCAATTCACAAAGGTATAAATTGAGGCGCACGACTGCTCAACGATATCTTGTCAGCGTCATTTTTTTTGTTCTATTATTCTTTGATTGGCAAGGCTCTCGTCATCATCCTGTTGAAAGCGGCCATGGTATATCAAACTCATTCATTATTATCTCTTGTTTCCTTTGTTGTCATTTGGTTTCCACTTTAACTTTGGTTTTGTATTACCCTCCACTAATTGCTTTTGATCTTTTATACTTTCGTGGTTCCAATTAAACAAGAGCAACTAGATAGTAGGAAATCCATGTACGTAAGAACTAAATCGAGACAGTAAATGAAAAATGGTGTCTTGTCTTGATTAATACTTTTTTTACTCCCTTTGATAATTCTCGAACCTGTCGTATCTTTCTTTTTAAAAATAATTGCTTCGCGGGATGCTCGAAACTTATCTCTCGGATTTTGCCATACGAAAAATGAAAATGATATTTCAAAATGAGATGAGTTTCGCGAATCATGGATTCCCAATTCTGTTCAAGTGCTTATGTATAATGTTATGTAACTGCTGCAGGAAGTAAAACCAGCGGTCTATGCGTTTTATGTAATCTGTGGTTATTGGAACTGAACACGAACACATTAGAATGTGCAAACAATAGTGTTATGTAAGAGATGGTTCAAATTTCATATCGACTTTGGTTATGGTCGGTGCAAAACTTCTGATAGGGATGCTATGTACATTTTTATAAACACAAATTTAAGTAAATACCACCTCGAAGTAGGTATTGTAGTCTTTTACTGCGTATTCTGATGTTATTTTCTTCTTTTTTGAAAACATTTTACTCTTTTGTACGATTTCAATGCGACCACTAGATACTTTAGCATGTTTTCGTTCAAAATGATCGTAGTGATGTACACTTTAAAATTAGCCGAGAGTATTTCTTATTTTCAAAACTTTTGCTTGTTTACTTCATAACACATAGTTTTTAATTTAATAAACTGTGATGATTTAATCATGAGTAAATGTAGCAAAATCCTGATCACACGACGGTTGCATTCTGAAGAAAACAGCTTAGTATTAAAAACAAAAACCTACTATGTAGCGAAAAACCATCCGCCAGGTCAGAACTTAATGTTTTGCTGGGTTATCTTTGAAAATTATAGTCTTTGACTTTTATTTACTTGTAAAGATATTTTGATACACAAACTGAACTGGGAAGTAAATGTTTTTTTCTTGATCATAATGTTATTACAAACCGCTGCAGTGAACCTGAGGGAGAAAGCAGGGCAAAGTTTGTAATTCAGGAAAATTAAATTGCGCTTTTGAATGTTTTTGTGATATGAGTTAGCTCTAAAAGTTTTTTATGAGTCAGCCTTTCTTACTGACTGACGGCTAAAAGGAAGTTTACTTACTTCCCTGGATAAATTCTAAGGAGCAGTGGAAAGATGCTGGAAGAGCTACATTTGAAGAGCATAACCGCATTTATGGGATCCATTGTGGTCCGCTCCAAAGCATAAGAAAATCCCGCGGCCAAAATCCTAGGCCCACGCATAATATGTACACATCTTTTAATGTTCATTTTCCATATAAAATAGAAATTAAGTTTTCGCGTTATTCACAAATGATAAACTCATTTCAAAATGTCATTAAATAAAGCACAGCACATGACACACAAGTACACAATATCATTACACCATTGAAGGTTTCTCTGAACTTCTTCTAATTTCCTCATAACTTTCTTTGTGTGCTCTGTACATTTTATAACCAACTCCTACGAGTAATAAAATGGGGATTTTGTAAATAAATTTAATTACCTTTGAGCATCGTTTTACTTACATAAAGCTACCGAAATTCAGTAGTAGTTCCCACTCTCACGTTTCGTATTTCAAATATTTATAGTACTCAAACTCACTTTGATTCAAGTTACATGAATTTCGGTTGCGTAATCAAATCATAAAGAAAATCACATTTTGGAAGCAAAGCAACCAACTCTCCTGCTTTTCTTAGGTGTATAAATTTAATAGAGTGCGTTGTTGTACGTGAAACGAGTTTATGATCGAAACGCCAAATAGTTCCGAAAACTTCTCTTGTTTATATAACAGCCTCAAAAAAATCAATACAGCTATAACTTTATATAGACAATTTAATTTCCTGGTTTTGGTGTATCCGCTATGTAGTTGTAATGATGCGAAGCGAAGTTGATGATGTATAGGTTTGGTGGGTTCTTACATTTTTATGGTTGACTTTGTTCATGATATCTATATTATGCATCATTTCGGTAGTGTATGGCCAAATAATACTGTTATTAATTGGTAATTACACGAGCACTGAGTCGTAAAGTTATTGCCCTCGTTTTGTTGTTCTTTCCTTTTGCCCCTCCTTTAATTATGTGAGCACAAGACTATGAGCAACAACCAGAGAACCACTTCATTTCATAAGCACCTAAAAACCATATTAGTTGTAGTAACTATCTCCATAATTCATTTTGGTTCTGGAAGAGTAGTACTGAAGTTTACCAACCATCACCATCATCAAACACCTCTCTGTGCTCTGTTTGTAGTTTGTGAGGACATATCCAGTAGGCACTATTTTATGAGATTTTTGGTTACGGTATCATGAATCAAAGAAAACCAAATGTCATGACGTGAGAGAAAGATCTATTTCTTCTCGCTCTCTTTCTCTCATTCTCTGTTTCGATGCCTTGATATTAGTTTATATCTTTTCCTCGATTCTCGGTTACTAATCCCGGGATAGCAAACACCACGCAAGAAAAGCTGTATAAACTATAAAAGTAATCATATCCATCACGCAAGAAAACATACTTCGCGGCTCAAAAGTTTCTGTGCTGAAATTTAGTTCGAAAAAAGAAATGAGAATGTTATCTAGATTACATCAAACACATACAATGCATCATAAATTAATAATATTATGTGAATTTTTGAAAGCTCACCGAGTAGAAAATCCCATGAATTTTGAATTCAGCGAATTTCTAATAAAATAATATGAGAATAGATAAATTAAAATTTTATACCTGGAGGATTAAATTTGTTTTTCATTTCTTAAGATGGGCATGTCTTACGGCATATTATGGTCCATGTTAGATCATGCTTATTGTTTTCATATTCAATATTACATTAAAAGATGATAGGTCACCATTCAATTTTTTACAGAAAAGTTCTACAGTAAAGGCAAAAAGAAAACCTAAATAGTTTGAGTTTGAGTACACGAAATAAATAACATGAAAAGAAAAAAGGCAAAATAGAACTTATATTCTAGCCTCAGCTGGTGCTTCTGGAACATAAGTAGACAAAGATCGTAAAAAATACTATCACGCAATATTATTGGCCCCTGTATAAAGTACTCTGTTGAGAGTTTTTACTGCTGCTATAACTTGCAACGTAAGGCATTAGATTTATTTCCTAAATTTATGAAGTATCTCACATACATCAAGTTATACAGCGTCGACAAAGAGAAAAAAGGCAACTTTAAGTTCATGTGCCACATATCGTAATAGTGGAATATCTATTTCATACATTTACGTTAGGTATTGCACAATATGCTCAAAGATTATATACACCCAAAAAAATATCTTAATATATGTACTAAAAGTACAATTTGGCTGACTGGAAAATGCTCTTACATTTTGTACCAAATGGCTGGGCTGGAAAGAGCATACAATACTCTTCTGCAGTGCAGCATTGTAATCCACTCCTTTTACATGTATTAAGGCGTCATAAATCTATTAAATTACCCTTTAACTCCGAAATCCTTTTTATACTCATATGCCCTGCCATAAAGTATTCCTTATTCATTTTTCTTGTCGGTTCAAGGAGTTATTTGCGTTCGCAAAAAAATTTAATAATAAAATGAGACTACAATAAAAGCATACAAATAAAATGAAATGCATATGATACGATGCAATGCGTTCGTACTTCGTACTAATCCACTTTGATGTTATTTTAGTCAGTTCGTCGTGACTAACATGTACACACCTTTGCACTCATGAAAGTATATTGATTTTAACCATATATAAATTTGTCACTTTCATCATCATTTTACACCAATGTACAGTGTTCCAGCTATTGCAAAAACTACAGTTATTAAATATTTTCTGGTGTGTTGCTTTGCCCCGTAGTCCCAAAGGGTGTAATATTTAAAAAAGCATCCTAAAAGTTTATTGAGCCATGTATCAAATAGAATGTGAATGTGTGAAGTAGAGGTATTACTACGGTAGATGTGTTGACTTATCGCTAGTGATATTGTGGTTTTATAAAAAAAAACATCCATTAGATATTATACGGTAGGTAATGTAAGCTGTGAGGAAAGGATGATGATGCATGTTAATCTTGATATTGATGACAATAAAAGTTACAGTAGATAAAGTATACATCTTGGTGAAGAGATATGTATCGCAAAAGTGTCAAGTAAAAGTAAAGTACTATTTTCCATTCCATCGCAATGCACTTTAATGTTAGATGTACGAAAAGACATTAAATATTTCCCCACCACAACACCGGCAGTTGTTTTATGACAGTTAATGGCTCGATTTTCCTCTACTTTTCATTTAATGTTTCTACGAAGAGCAAACAAGGCCAAAATGCACAAAAACCACACAATCGCATCACATCGTGCCGCTGCATACTGTATGTTGTCGCACAAATGTGTGTGTGTAGTGTTGAAGGTAAAATATTAAAACCAGGAAAAGAGCCACTATTTCAACAGTAGCCATAATAAAGAATCTGGGAAGGTAATAAAAGATGGATGAAATGAAAAGGATGATAGGTTGTTGATATTAAAAGGGACGAGAGTAAAAGAGAATGGGAAGCATTAAAAAACACATTCTATAGCAATCATTCTTAAAAGAAAAATCCCACAGGAATTATATCAACAAGCAGAATGAGACAGTGTGAGAAACAGATAGTTGCCACTCTGGAGTTTATAAAAGGAGGCTATTGAAGTAGAAGATATTATCAGTTCAATAAAATGTTTGTCTAGTAAGTTCGTCCGACCGAAACAACAAGTTCATAAAAATATCCGACTAAAAATAGAGATACAAGAACCACTTTGACTAGGATAGTAACTTCTTTGAGCAAAATATCAAAAATTCTGGTTCGATGTTAAAAACTCTGTTACTGTTTTCCTAAAAGCTAACTTTGAAGTTTTCAGGAAATTTTATAAAAATTCAATTCGTCTAAAAATGAAAATAATTTCTTTAAATATTATCTTGGCATCTGTAATTCTCTTGAAACGTTCATTCAACTGTGTCCAAACCAAGAATGGAAAAGTAATGTGAAAATGTTTTCTGCCAAATTACCAAACATAATCCATAATCACTTGAACTTGTGGCTAATTTTCCCACTCAATAATGCATTTTCCGTGCTATTCATACGCTCCATGTCCTCTCTCAAAAAATTTACTTTCTCCAAAAATTCTTATCAGTTAATATTGTGAACTACCCCTTGAAAACCTCTATCTGTAAATCAGGAAAAAGAAAGTATTTCGCTGACTTTTCACATTCTACGGATTCAACTTCCGATGAAAGAAAAATAGCAATCTTTTCTCCTTTCGTGTTTCCGGTACAACTCCTTCATTACTTTTATATTGTTTGTGTCTCATCTCATTCACCAGAAGAGTGTTTTTATCATCTACTCACCAAAAAACTTGAAGATAAAAGTGTTTTTGTTTTCTTTTTCTGTCTTCCTGATCTCTTCTACTTGACTGAACAGAACACACACGAAAGAAGATAATAAACAGACACAAGAGGGAATAAGTGTATACACTGTTTCATTTTGGCACACTTCTTTTTTATTCCTCACATTTATATCTGCAGAGCACTATAATTCCATTTTCATTACATCACATCATGTTAAGCTTCTACACAGAGAGTCTGACCGAGGGTGTTATTTCATTTACCAAGTTGGCTCCACGTGTTTAGATTGTGATTGTGACTGATTGAGCATTTTGTTGTGGCTCTATTCTGTGGATAAATCCCACGCCCTCTCTGTCCAACTTTTTTTATATCAAGTAAGAATGGATGAGGAAAGTATGGGAAGCTATTATTTATTTATGTAGGAAATAACGTGGGAAAGCAAAACGTCTCCTCTTTTTAGTGGTTTCATAGGTATTGCAATAGAGAAAAGGGTGTTTAGAGCTGACAGATGGGATATTCATCTTGTATCACTTTTTACAGCTGGATGCCAGAAATCAATCCTCATGAATGTCCCCTCATACATATCATCTTGAGAGACTTGAAGGGTAAAGAAGAGTGAAGGAAAATGAAACCCAGAAAAAATACACTAAACGAGTTCCTTGCCCTTCCAGCTACTTGCCTTTCATTTTTATCATCATAGTCATCATTATAAGCTATCTCAAGTATCCAGCATCAGCAAGTTTTAACAATAGCCAATATGAAGGAAAAAAGAGGAACGTGAAAGAAAATGCATTCTTGCACTGATAATTTTTTTCTTTTCCGAATCTTCAGGAGATAAATTGCTGTACTCTTTTGTGTGTGCGTGCATACTGACTTACTGGTAGTTGAAGATGTGGACTTCCTGTGGTGTTTAATGGCGATACTTTGGCATTGCTCAAATAGATGAAGAAAGCAATAAAGCTGCAGGCAAACTAAAGTAAAATGGAAGAAATTAACTTATAATGTAGGCGCACTAACTTAATTCTTGTCATTTATAAGGGACTAGAAAGTATAAACTTTGTAGACAGCTACATTATGTATATATGGAATATATGTATAAATTCAGATGCTACTTTAGTTTGTACCATAACAGAAGATGGAAAAGTACAAAATTTGTCCACTTAATTTTCAGTTGTTTGGAGCAAAGAAAGCAGAAAATTAGATAATTTATGTAACACTTCACTAAACGAAAACTTTTCTGATTGTTCTCTAAATTTTAAATTATTTTACTTCTAATGCTTTTTAAGTTTTATGTATATCTTTTAAATAAAAAAGAATATTTTCTTATAATTTGTTCTAATGATAAGATGATGTTCTCATATTATGTCTGTCTGAAGTCTGGAAATTAAATATGTAACGAGAAAAATTAAAAAAAAGTGTTGTATAATTCTTCATGTTGCTATCAACATAACAAACTATCATTTTGTTTGTGGAAAGAAAAAACTAGAAAAGTTTAAATATTCATTATGTTATGCTTTACTTTTCACTCACGTGTAGAATTTTCTCATATTTTGCGTGTGTAAGAAATGCACCCACAACATGAATTAAATTTAAGTTTAACCAGTTTAAATATGACATTTTGATGAGTTTGTTCATTGCAAATTGTAACTGAAATTTAGATTCATTATTTTGAGTTATGCCATTTTGAAAACGTATTGGAGCTTCTCTCTTGACTTGAAAATGGCATTTCATGGTGCAGACTTTGTTGTTTATTTCACTCCTCAGTATTTTGTATTTGATGTCATGTCTGCTGTCATGTCATGTCATACCATGGCTTTTGCTGTCAACGCAGAATAACATGAAATTGAAATGCCCCTTCGAGACATGACTTTCCCTTTTGTGAACTTAGCTTGATGTTCAAGTCCTTTTCTAGACTTCCAGTCATATCATTCCACGAAGCTATTTCGTTTTCCTTTTTGTCTTTTTTTTATCCCTACTCTGGTTTCAGAGAATAATTATACTCCATCCAAGACCGAAAGAACATTATTAAGTGCCAGAATGGTACTTTATAGGATCACTAAATGATGATATGGGAAGAAAAGTCTGTCTGTCGGTCTGTCTGTCTGTCTGTCTGTCTGTTGGTCCTCTAGCGTCCAAACGCCTTGACCAATCGACATGAAACTTGGTATACACGTTCATATAGTCCATGGGAAGAACCCTATTGATTTTGGGCCAAATCGGTCCAACGGTTTTTGAGTAACGGCCAATTTACGGTTACATGCATTTTAAATAGGCGAATTTTTTTATTGCACCAATCGA